>MU614638.1:0-57589 GCA_025201725.1 Chytriomyces sp. MP71
CAGTCTTGGGCATGGCGGTGCAAGCAAGATGGCACCTGCCGGAGGAGCCATCTCGGCGGCGGCTTTCATTCCTGTTTCACGGCCGCCTGGGCAGCTGCAAATGCCTCCTCAGCAGGCCAATCTGTACGCCAGTGCTCCAGGAGGCGCGCCACCGAACCGCACTGGTTCGCATTAGACAAGAGGTTTTTTTCCCATACTTCCAGTTTCTTTTGTTTAGCAAGCCTGTTTTTGTTTATGATCCTTTAAAAAAGGGGATTTTCTTGTGTTTTTACCCTTCCTTTCCTTGCCTTACCTTGCGCTTGGGCGGTTTTTTTTGTTTTCCCCTCCTGCCCATTTCACCTTTTCTTCGTCCTCTCCCCACCTCCCGATTAGCCTATTTTCATTTTCCATTGTTTGAGTGCATAATTGTGATGCCCTGAGGATTTGTACGTGGGGGAAAACGGCTGTGTCACGCTTTCCCATTGATCTTGTTTCTTGATCCCATTAGTAGCAGTTGGTAGTATTCTTTGTTTTACTTTTGTTCGTCACATGTGTTTAGCCAATGGAGGGGTTGGATTGGGGCATGGATGGGGGTTATTAACTTGTGGTCATGTTTTCTTGTCTTTTCACTACGCCCCATAAAGAATCATTGTCCTGAAGCGGAGAAAATCTACTCACTCCATCTTTGTGTCAGGGCGCGTCTGTGGACGAAATTTTGAAGATAACGAGTTGATATGGTTGCAATGGACGAACAGAATACGAAGCAAATGGTCTATTGCAATGATATTCTTTATTTGATACCTTATTATTCAACCGTTAGGTAACCTGGAAATCTTGATTCTTTCGCACCTCCTCCTGCCTTGCTGTAACTCGTCTTAATCTGTCACATATCCTTCGTGTCCAAAGCTTACTTTGATGCGACAAACTTGGGACGAACTTGACGGCTCGTGCCGCTCAAGTCATCACCTTGGCAGAAGTGGACGCACACGCATCTATAGAGGCAGAACTGTCACCGCTGGGTGAGCTATGAGTGCCTGCAGGAAGTGGTTGCCAGGTCATAGCCACAACAGCCGGAGCCGGAGTTGAAGACTAGTCTTCGGATTGAGGTCCTCAAAAGGAGAGAGCAAGCTTCGTATTTTTGTTGCAGTTCTGCACCATGCTATACACTTGGGTGGTTTTAGGCCATTCTGCGCTGCTCCACAATGACAATCGTGAAAGGTGCATCTCACGACCACCCTCTGCAGCACATGCCTTTAAACTTTTGCAAAGTATGCGAGCTCATACATAGATGCAGTTCCGCTTGGCTTTGGTGAGTAGTTACGAGCAATGATAAAGGCTGTTTGTGAGGGAGCTGGTCTGGCTGGCCCAATATGGTTAAAAATCGACGCGAGGCGCGATAAGTTGCTACTGTAGTTGGGCACGGGCAAGGATGCGTACAACGAGCAAACTTATCCCTTGGTTCCCAAAGCAGGAGATCTCCTTGGCCTCCATGGGATCGCGAGCCTCCTGCTTGTTGCGTTGCTTCTGCAGCGGCTGTTGCTGTCCACTAATGCCACTACAAAGGGTGTCGAGAAAAAAGGATTCCCTACACTGAGCCAAAAAATTATGTGATGTCATCCTAGCATCACGCATATTATGTTTCCCCTATTACTCCATGCCGGAATTTTTTTTGCCTTCATGGTGCGCCCGTAGGGTTTGAATCCCGTCAGGCGCCGTTGGTTATAAAGTAGGATTAGGGTAAATCTTTGTTCAAAACAAGGCCAACCTTTAGTGGCGGAACGTCTGTGACACCCTTGAGAGCAAGTCTTCCTTGCTCGCCGCTCACTGAACAAAATTTCTCTATGGCGGTGGCACATTGGAAAGGAAGGAAAAAATGATGAAAGACGCTGCTGTTGAGATTCAGCTCCTGATAGCCTCGCACGCGCATACGCCGTTCGACCTCGCGCGCCTGGGATCGACCTCGCGATCCTGGCGGATCGCGTGTAATGACGATCGTTCGTGGCGGCGCTTTGCATTGGAGTTCAGTATTCCCGGGTCTGTGTCCGGGTTTGGCGAGGGTGCGAGTGAGCGTGGGAGTGGTGCCGATGGGAGCGAGAAGACAACCTGTTGGACCACGTTCGCGGCCCACGCGCGGCGACACCCAGGCCGGCTTCTTCTGGCGCACGCGTTCGTGGCGCCACGCGTGGCCCGTCTAGCCTTGCGGCTTGGCCTCGACATCGACATCAAAAATGCACACTCGGAGGCGCCTATCCGTCTCTTTCTGACCAGAGAAGAGGAAGAGGCCGGAACCGTCGAGCTCGTCAATCTCAGCGAAGACGAGAGCGACAGGATCACGCCATCGCCAACTTGGCGTCCATCCCTCCGAGATTGCACGCAGGTACTTGTCATTCTACCTACTACCTACCCGACTGCCCCGCAGCCCCCTGATATCACAAGCAACAGGCAGAGACACGGCTCGCCCTCCTCTTCCACATACTCACACGCACATCATCCCGCGAAATGCAACCCCACTGTATCGGTCTCTTTGGAGCGAATCGCTGCTACGACGATATCTACGCGATGCACCTTTTGCCCTTTCCTTCAGTAAAACACCTGCGTCTGCCCAACACATCCCCGATGGACCCCATCTGCTCGCTCGTGCGCTTTGCATGGTGTCAGATGGGCGAGGGCCTCGGTTTGGTCACGGCCGGAACACTGCAAGGACATGTGGTGCGGTTCGCGCGTTCATGCACCGATTTGGACCGCATGGGACCGATCCCGGCTCGCAGCCTACCTTACATGGATTTGGGCGCGTTTGAAGCGTGGTTCGACACGTTTGTCGGATCCATTGAGGAAGGATGTGGGCGGAGAGTGGAGACTGCGGTGGGAGCGCGCGGTAGGAGAATGCAGCTGCCTAGCATCTTTCTGGGTGATGGCCCCGGGACTGGTATGTCCATCACACAGGGTATCAAGATTGAAGTGAGCAGTTTCTTCATCATGAGTATGGCCCGCGTGTGTTACCGCATTCGGATGGAATACCTCGAGGAACAGTGTCCGCACGCGTCCGTGCAGCTGCAAACCCGGCACTGGAGGTTTCGCTACCTGAATGGTCGCATGAGTGCTGTGGATGGAGATGGAGTCATTGGCTTTTATCCCACCCTTTCAGGTATGTTTTCTCGTTCGTGTACTGAAGGGGTGACGTGTTTTTTTTTCGTTTCCGGCTTGTCAGCGACAAATACGTCATTCACGTACTGCTCGTACTCTGATGGGGGTCGCGTTCGTCGGCCACCATCCGAATGGATCGATGACGATGAGGACGAGGATGAAGGTGGGATCGGGCATCTAAACAACCCAGTGACTTCTTTGGAGGGATCCTTTACCTTTCGAGTTGGTAGTTTGCAAGCTTCCGTGGGACCGCCGATTGAGGTGGAGATTCCCTTTGTTGAGTTTGTTAGGCCGAAAACGGTTCCAGTTTGAATTCTTTTCTTTTGGTTGCAATAATAGGAACTTGAGGAAGAGAGAGGAAGCAATGAGGTGGACTGTCCGTGCTTGGTTGATTCCGAGACAATGGCGTCTGATCTTTTTTTTATTCCCCTGTGGTGGCCTGATTTCTGCCGTTTTCATCAATCAGACCACAAAAAAAAAAAAGGTGACAATTTGACGGAAATCAACCTGGAAAGCAATGCTGACTGGCACCGAAGCAGCGACCACGGTCGAGAGGCAGCCGAGTTCAGCTACAGCCAACGGCAAGATGGCGAATGGGGCCAGCACCACCGAGCAAAGCATTTGGTCTGGCTTCCACAAGAAGGCACTTCGCGAACGCCAGAACCAGCTCCGTCTCGTCTTCCCCTCACTCTTCCCTTCCGCCCAACGACCTTCTCCGTCTCCGGGAACACCCGACTCTGCTGACGCGGACCTCTTGCGTCCCGCCTCCACAGCGTCGCTAGTGGGTCTCGGCGCAGACGCCGCCGAATGGGCCGATGGCTTCCCCGTCTCCGGGCTCGACGAGGCCGTTGCCGACAATATGATTGAGTGAGTGTATTTTTGAACGTGAGCTAGTGGCTGATCCACAAGCGGTCCCGAATCAGAAACTGCATCGGAACAATGGGTCTCCCTGTGGGTCTCGCACTCAATTTCGTCATCAACGGTGTTCCAACTGTCATCCCCATGGTCGTTGAAGAGCCTTCCGTTGTGGCTGCCGTATCTGGAGCAGCAAAGTCGATCTCGACGTTTGGTGGAGGTTTCACTGCTACCACATCAGAAAGAAACATAATCTTCGCTCAGGTAACCTTTCTCGCATCTCCTTCACCTAAGGACGGCAAACATCTTACCATTTGAACGTATGACAGGTTGTACTGATGGACGTGGCTAACGTGGACGCATCCGTCGCAACCCTTCGCAAGCGCATTCCCGAAATCATTGACATTGCCAACTCCTTTGTTCCCAGCATGCTTGCACGCGGTGGCGGCGTCGTCAACGTCACTGTCCGCACGCCCTCCCGGAAACCCGCTTCCGCGCGTCCCCGACGCGAGCGCGAGGTATCCCTTGTCGATGACGCGGGTATGGATCGATGGATTGTGGTACATCTTCACCTGGATGTCTGTGACGCGATGGGCGCCAACGCGGCCTCCACCGTGTCCGAAGGCGTGGCCCCTTTTTTAGCGGAGTGGGTTCGAGGCCGTGTGGGCCTACGTATTGTGAGCAACTTGTGCGTAGAACGGTTGGCAAAGGTGAATCAATTTCTGCTCCTATGGATCTTCTGACACCACTGCTTGTTTTACTGGAACTCAGGCAACGTTCAAAGTACCTCTTGCCAAAATGGCCTATAAGTCCTTCACGGGTCGCCACGTCGCCATGCGCATGATTGAGGCGGTTGAATGGGCCCGCGATGACCCCTTCCGTGCAGCCACCCACAACAAGGGTATCATGAACGGAGTGGACGCCGTGGCAGTTGCCACGGGACAAGACTGGCGCGCGATTGAGGCTGCTGCGCATGCGTGGGCCGCTGGATGTGGTCAGTCAGGAGAGGAGAGCTACCGACCCTTGACTCATTACTGGGTCGAGGCCGCGGATGGAGTCGACATGACTGAAGGAAGGGACGAAGGGTTGTACTTTTGCGGTGAGATGGAGATGCCGATTTCCGTAGGAACCAAGGGCGGTGTGCTCAAGACGAACCCTGTATACGCGTACACTCTTGGTATGATGGGGAATCCTGACTCAAAGGGATTGGCACGGGTACGTCATGTCAATCTGCAAAGCTGTCTTTCCTTCTGACATCGTGTGCTCTTGTATGGTTAGGCGATGATTTCCGTCGGGCTTGCACAAAACTTCGCGGCCTTGAGAGCTTTGACAACTGAGGGAATTCAAAAGGGTCATATGTCGCTGGTTTGTGTCCACTTCCTTTGCAGGATGTGACAGGATATTGAACGACCAAGCAGCATGCTCGAAACATTGCTATCGCGGCAGGTGCTCCTGCTCACGCCATCAATGAGTGCGTTGCTTATATGGTTGAATCCGGCCGTGTCAACCAGACCATCGCTAAGGAGTACCTCATCGCCCACGAAATCCATACCACCTTTGTTACACAAGAGACCCTCGCTGACTCGACCCGTAGCACCCCGCAAGCCCCGAGTACCTTTTATATTGAAGCAACATTGCCGGACGCACCCGAGAGCCTCACTCTTAACGTTGCTTTCGAAACACTGGGGCCTCGACCCGTACACTTGCTCTTAAACGGCTCCACACCTCCTAGTGACCTTTGCAAAGCACTTTTCAATGTACGGTTTGACCATAGCTGGATTATGAGCACGCTGAGCATCCTCGACCGCATTGAACTCAGCACCATTCGTCCCGAGCGTTCTAATCGCCTCCTGGTCAAAAAACTCAAGCTGTTGAGCGTTTTAATCAACATGCTCGCGCGGAGCATGGTCAGTCAGTGGCCAGAAGAAACGCGGCGCCTTGTGGATCGCATTGTGCGACTTGCAGTCAACAGCGGGCGTGTGGAAGCCAGCGCGTTGGCAAGCAAAGGGCGCACCTTGGGCGTTAGTGGAGCCAACGCCCGGGGGCGAACTGGGAGTGTGAGGGAGAGCGCCCTACAGGCGGGTCGGCCGCTGCTGCTGGCGCTTTGGCAAGTATTTGAGTTGCGGGTGCTGCAGTGGGTGGGACATGCGCCACTCGCTTCCACGTTGTTGGAGACTCAACTTGACATTTTACGGGCGCTGACGGAAGATGTGACTCTGCTGGAGGGGTCGAGTCCATTAAGGCGCAGTGTGACAGCTGCCGATGGGGATGACAGTGGCAGCGATGATAGTGAGGCAGGTCTCGTTCTTGTAGCGGATGGCAAGAAGCCGGCCCAGGATCAGGTGGTGCAGCGCCTGTTTGTGCTTATCGAGAAGCACTCAAAGCGGTTCCAAACGTCGCAGTTCCTGCTTTGTGATGCTTCAAGCCTCGACCCTAATTTGCTCACGGTCCCGCGGCTTCAGCTCCTCAAATCTATTGGAGATTTGATGGCATGGGAGCAAATGTGCGCACATGACGTGAGTACGTCTCGGCTCTCGCGGGATATTGCCTCCTTGTTGTGGTATGGTGCTGCCGGGAAGGTAGATGGAGACGTGGTAGGTGAACTCGACTTCATCAGTAAGGATGGAAACGGGTTTGTGTTTTGGTTGAGGAATACGCTGGGCGATGCGGGTATTCGGGACGCGATTTTGGAGCCTTTGGTAGCTCAGAAAGGGCCAGCGGCGATTGTTGCATTCCTAAGGGATGCCAATGCTGACGTTGAAGTGCCCGATAAGCGGGAAATGGAGACGGCGTTGCTGGCGATGGACTTGAAGACCCTATTTCGCCCACAGATTTTGGAGTATGTTCGACTGGTTAGCAAGGAGCACGAAATTGTGAAGATGATTCAGGAGGAATCCGGCATGGAAATCTTCCACAAGGACACGTTATTGCTCATTACGCACTTGTATCGACAGTACTATGATGTGACGGACTTCTTCATGAATTCTACCACTCAATAACTTTCATGCTTCTTCTTATTCCTTGTTTCAATACCCTTTCTGGGAAATAGACGAATAACGTTATTTTGGTGCTTAGTTGGTATGCATCAATTGGTCTTTCATTCCGTTGGAAAAGGAGACAATTTAGGATAGACAATTTAGGATATTGCTAATGATATGGCGAAAACGATATGTACCACCTTTGAGGAGTGAAGCGGACTTCGGCCGCTCGCAATTCTGCTGAACGTTCACGTTCCGCTTCATCCCGCAATGCGTAAGGAAGAAATGCCGCCTTGACCCAGTCAATATGCCCTGCCCTTCTCATTCCTTTGAGTGTTACTTCATTCAGATAGTCGCGGTCATGCTTGTGATGCATTTCCAATGCTAGGTTCATGGACTCCACAGTAAATTGAAGGGCCTCCGGCCCGCGACACCCCCAGTACCATTTAAAACACATGGTTACGGTGTACTCCAGTAGCGAATGTGCACTTTTGCCCTTGTATTCGGCATATCCAGGTCTGCTTTTCTGGCCACCAAATGGTCGCGGGGATTGCAAGTCGAAAACACGGCTGATTGCAATGTAGAGGAGGCGATTCGGAGACACTTTGGCTTGAGAAAAGTAGGATACAATGGCATTGCAAGAGTCTGCGAGGACGGATTGTTCTGACGCAGTGGGATTTCCCGCTGTGATGATGACTTTGTTGAGGGATCGCTCATGGAGCAAAACCAATGGGCTGGCCGGCTGCTTACACAAGTACGCTGTCTGTTTATGAGCTGTAGGCCGTTGTGAATGCCAGTAAGTGGACTTGGAACCTGGTGTGGTGTGGAATGGGTCAAAAGCCAAGTCCGGACCTTGCAATCACCCATCTTGCGAGCAGAAAGGAGCGTCTAAAGTAATTAGCAAAACGTCTATATATACCGTAGTGAGTCGGTTGCGGAGGACAGCTCTCACTCATGAATTTCTCTTGCCCCGTATGGTCGCGTTTGTGCGATAATTTTGTGTAAGGGCCGAAAACAGAGCGTGATGGTGATGTGGAGCGGGTTTGCAGAGACTTTGATGTTGGTCCTGGACAAAATTGCCAGTGAAGGGCTGGGGCAATTCCCTATTTTGCTTCCCTTCCTCCTTCTGAATACAGATATGAAAAAATCCAAGCCATCACCCTCAAAGGCTGTCGCATCACAACACGACGCCATCGGAGGCCCGAATTTCTTCCAAAAACGCGCTTTCAGAAAATGATTTTTATGATTCAACACTTGTGTCGCGGAGAAAAACTGAACAAAATTTGGAGCCGGTTGCCGACCTTCAGTCGAGATCGCTGCAGGACGTCATACATATGGCGTTTGTGTCACATTATGGATGCAAGGTCGGTTCGGGTTGCCTGCCAGTAGCTTGCCGATCAGTGAGAATAGAGAGCTGTGACCAAGTTGCAGAATTTGTAAAGGATACGACACAAAGAGGATGCAGATCCGCCTTTTCGGCTGCGCGTGGTTTTGAATTCGAGAGCTGCCTTGCATCTCGGTTGGTTTGCGAGGTTCCGAGGGAGC
Source organism: Chytriomyces sp. MP71 (assembly GCA_025201725.1). Classification (NCBI taxonomy): domain Eukaryota; kingdom Fungi; phylum Chytridiomycota; class Chytridiomycetes; order Chytridiales; family Chytriomycetaceae; genus Chytriomyces; species Chytriomyces sp. MP71. The sequence goes on from MU614638.1 coordinate 8,502, forward strand.
CCATCCTGAAGAATGGAACCAGAGTTCACTGTATAATGTTCGAGATCCATATTGCTCTGTCTTGTCCTGATTGAGGAGGCGTGCGATATTCGAACTGAACACAGACCAATCCCATCGACTCGACTGCGCATCGCCCTCTGTATACTTGCGAACAAATGACCCGAAACCTATCGTAGAAGACATCTTGGTTGACGTCCCTCACGAGGTGGGAATTCCGCGGACGCAACTTTACAAACGAAGGCAATCGATCAGCCACCCAGAAGACCCGCCCCTTTACTAGCAAGTATGAAATTATGAAAGCACGTCATTGATCGGATTTGTTCTAAAGCGAATAGTTCGCGAGATTATTCCACTGACGTTCTTGTACGCGCCAAAGTACAGGGAAACGCTAATCGTTTTTCTGCACATAACGCCTTATGCTTATATATACAGGATGATGCAAGACGCTTTGTAAGTTGAAAAGTTTGAGGGCCCCTGAAGGCATCCATTCAAAAAATTGGCCGATAACGCGATAATTCTTTGAATGAAGGGGCAAGATTCAGTCCGGCGTATGCTGTGATAAAAACGTCCACTGAGTCGATTCTTCGCGAACTGAGGATTATACATTAATCGCCTGGACGCAAGATGTCAAGACGCAGAGTGAATGAACGCATTGTACCCATGGCGTATACTTGAAACAAATGCAGGAAACTTGAAAGAGAAATTGATGATATCTTTGGCTGCTTTGATATGGTCAGCTTTTGCCAGTCAGCAGTGGTCACGCCGACGAGGCTAAAGGTTTTAGGAAGTTGCCGAGTGAGGTGAAAAGGTCGCAGACCGCCCATCACGAAAGAGGTTGATAGAGCAGATAGACCGAGAAACCAGGGAGTATAAAGTAATTGAGAAGCTGCGTTTACCCGCCTCCAGAAGTCCCTAATTCAACAGGCGCCGTTTAGAAACCTTCCATTCCATATCATTCGTACGCATTGTATCCGTGACTGCTTATTACCGCTCTGAAGCTCGTCCCTCTTTCTTGTGTTGCCTTGGCCGTTCGGCGTGTTTTGCGTTTTCGTCAGAAAGTTTAAAAAAAACATCCACCTTACCCTGCCTTTTCAGAGTCTTTAGATACTCCCGCAGAGTAAGTAACTGAAGGTAGTGCGTGACTCGCGGCTAAAGTGTATAATTCTGTGTTGAGCGTATATGCGGCGTCCACGGGACCTCCGAATTACGGGCACAAAACTGGCGGGTATATCTGCGTTTTGCACGTGCTGAATTTGGAGAGATAGATGAAGCGACTACAAATGTTCATGGATATTTTAACAAATTCGGCTTGTGGATGCTTTCGAAGAAAACTCATTGCAACCAAATGAAGAATTTATATTCTTAAATGTTTTAAAAAAAGAAAGCGATGAAGTTGCTGGACTCTTTATATTGTCCAAGTGCGGATTTGATCAACAGCAATGACCAAAACCCCGCCAAGCGCCCCGCCGGCAATCATCCCGATGTTAATAACAGCCCCATACCAAAGTTCGCTAGGTCCTTTTCCAGGGATTGGTAATATAAGATGGGCGAGGCGCGGAGCCATGTCACGTGCAGGGTTGGCTGCGAATCCAGTCGGTCCACCAAGCGCAAGGACGAGTACCATGATGAACACGCCGACAAGGAAAGGTTTCAAAGCAATACCAAGCGCTTGCAGTTCCGGGGTGTTGGTAATCATAGACATGCGAGAGTCAATGAGGCTTGCCCCTGAAATCAATCAACGCGTCAACCATAGCAGAATAGAAGTGTGATAAGGGATCTTACCAAAAATAAGGACTGCCGTTCCAATCATTTCCACAAAGAAGTTGTGGATGGGCAAAAAAATTGCAGGGCGCGTGGCAAATACGGACAGTTTGGTCGCCTGATCAGCCGCGATGGCTGCGCGATCCAAAGCTTCTTCTTTAGGCAGTTTAGCGGTAACGCTCATGTTACTCATGCTTTGCACTGAGTTTTGAAAGACAACTTTGTTGTCAGTGTTACTGTTGGCAGGAGCCACGCCAACTGTTGTGTCTGAGGCTCGAATCTCATGGATATCTGTCAAGAATGCTGGAGACCGGCGCAATGCAGCAGCTGGCGCAGCGAGATCGAGTACGGAAGCGCGCTGGGGAGTTGCTGAATCGATACCATAAGTCGAAGTGTGATTCAGAGGAGCACCGACTGGAAGTCAGATAAGTCCTAATTTGTCATAAGCCGTGCATTCTCACCATTCTCTGATGTGGAGAGCTCTTTTTCCATCTTGCGCAAGAGTCGTTGCATATCAGCCACCTGCAGACTGTGCCTCCTCTTGAGTGCACTTGTTCCCTGTTACCCTGTAAGATATACTACTACACATATTTCGTAAAAATCTTACCGGAATAAGATTAACAGGCTGTGTCTCTGCATCTGCTGTATCGTTCACCGTTTCAGCACCAGTGGGAAAGGGTACCTCAGCACCGTGCAGTGCGAACGTGCCGCCAATCAAATGTTCAATGACCGTCTCTGGGGCGTCGTCAAAGTTTTGAGCCAGAAGGTAGTATTTGGCTTCCCCGAGACGTTGTGAAAAGGTCTTTCGTTGGCTGGAAACACGACCGGCAGGGGAAGCAACCACCTTTCTGGTACTGTAGGACGCGAAACGGAGGGCTGAGGGATCGATGTAGTCTCGCGTACGGAGGAGATGGTCCTCCTGGCTTCCTGATGGCTCAGGGACGGTACTGAAGTGTGGGAGGTAAACGAGGTAAACAAATATTGCGGCACAAAATCCTCCCGCCATCTGGGAAGCGGCGAGGGCGAAAAATTCGCCAGCGGACAATTCATTCCTGTTCAAGTCAGCAAGTATGTGAATTGAACTCACTGGCCATGATTGCGCCGTTACCTGATCCACAGTGAGAGCACCATAGCGGGGTTTAGATGGGCTGAAGCGAAGCCGAACATCATGATCTGTTAATCCAAGATCCGGAGGCCAAAAGTGTGAGTCATCATTGGCTTCCAAGTTTGTTCAAGCTCCAACGCTCAAGCCCCGTCAACGCTTTCACAACAATCAAGACACACACCGCAAACGTGAAGGCCATTCCAAACCCAAACGCGATCCACGCGAAACCCATTCCGTGGCCCTTTGTGGACGGCAGCTCCGCATTGGCTATGATTCCTTCCCCAAACCCGATGGCGCAGAAGGTTGCCACGAACTCGGTGAGGCAGCGAGTCGCGAGGGAGTAGCTTCCAGTGTATGGCATTGTGCTCTGTTTGGTGGTCCAGTGACATCGAGGCCACTTAAAATACGGGAGTCAAGGGTGACTCATCTCGACAGCAGAGTCAAGCCGTACCTTATCTTTTTCCAGGGAGGAGGGAGTCTCCCATACTTCTCCTTTTCATCCGGTTCGTTTCGTTAAGGTAAATCGGAGACCTAGGAAAACATTCGTCTTTTGTACGCTGCGAAAGAATGCCGCAACTCTTCGGCACCTCCACCGTTGTGTCAGGATTGGAACAACAATGATAAATTGACATATTTTTTTTGCCACCCCGCGATACGCCAACAACACTCATTTGTGGTGTAAAATCACATAAAACATACTCCTTTTCCTGTTTTTTACCAAATTATTGTCGCATTGTGTCGGCGACAGGAGCTTAGCACGTCCTATGGATCTTATAATTTATATTTTTCTTATACAATAAATTCTCCATCATCTACATGTGCAAAATGAAGACCAGGAGGTCGAAGCAGCAACCCCTTCACACTACCACCGGACGTCTCACAAAAGCAACGAAGTAGTCGCAGGCCACAACAAACACGGCAGACATTTGCACTCTGTTCGCCCCTTTCTCCTCTGATCCAACAGGCAATGGCAGTGCTCCCCACAGACCAGACGAGGGCATTCTACCGACAGTAACTCCTTCTGTCCAACCACCACTAACGAGACACCGGGCCATCTCTTCATCGTCATCGTCTGCTATCAAGGACTCTCAAACCTCCACACCTTGAACAACATCAGCATCTGGTGTATTTTGTTCATCTTCATCGTCTGTGATCGGGATGACGCGACGACGACTGGAGGCAGGCGCAGAGAGTGGAGGGGACGAGGTCGAGATTTTGATTTTAGTCCGAAAACTGTCTTGTTAACAGGAGGAGCTTGATGCCATCCTGGTTCCACGACAGCCCGTAACTCTCCCGGTATTGTTCCTTTCCTTTCGATAGCCTTCTATGACCCTAGATTAGCCTATAAAACGCTCCATTCTCATTCAAACTCCCTTTCATTTTGATCACAAAACTACGACCGGATGGAATCTAATAGGGATGAACACATCAGAATCAAACGTATTTGTGCCAGACACACATACATTAAAATGGTGTATTGAAGGAAACTACGTCAAGATGGCACCCAAATCACTGTCAACAAATGCAAGCGCAACAGAGATTATTATACTGCATGCGATGCTTGGGTTGCTCAACGTGAGCGTGTGAAAAATGACCCAAATGGAGGAAACGCAAAGGTGACTTGCAATCCGAAATTTGATACAAAATATCTCTATTCCCTTACTCTGCACTCCTCTTCCATTTACCATCCAAAAGTCTATACATTTTTTGGCCATTTTTCAGCGCTTCCCCTTCCATTCTAATTCCCATACATTCTTTGGCAACTATAAGTGCTTCCCCTTTCTTTAATATTGATGATTTCCAATCTAACCATACTCGTTTCTTCTTGGAACAACCCCAAGGTAAAACAATCCGAAATTCAATACGAAACAATGCCGGAAGAGCGTGCTTCCCCTTTTTGCCCAAATCTTCATCCGTAACTCCATACATTCTTGGGCCATTTACGCTGCTTTCCCTTTCTTTATAATTTGTGATATGTTATCTAACCATTCTTTTCTTCCTTTCTTCTTGGAATAACCCAAAGGTACACAATCCTACATTTGATCCGCTCTTCCCGCCGGAAGAGCGCGCTCCCCTTCCCTTCCAATTCTTTCTGCCACTTTCATCTGGGGCTCTATACGCTCCTGCGCCATTTGTGCCACTTCTCCTTCTTCTCTCAATTTTGATGTGGTTGCTGACTCTGTTTCTCACAAACAGAATAATGCGAAGAACAACGAAACTCTGGCCCATTATGAGTCACTTTGCCATCATTACGCTCAGAAGCGTGCACGCCCAGATGCAGTGGAAACGCTTACAGACTGGCCGGAAAATAAACAAGATAGCTTGCGTGCGAAGTTGGGGAAAGGAGCTACGATCTGGACGCAGTTGGATTTATCGTTTGGGATACAGAAAGGTAGATATCCTATGGAGTATGCCTAAACACTAATCTGCATTCATAAGTGATGGAGTGGGAGGGACACATGCATTGGCCTTGAAGCGCGAGTGGGGATTCAAGAACCTTGCAAGAGGGGCACGCTGCCTCTCCATTGTGTGATTTACAGCTAACATACAAAGCAGGAGACTTTGCATGTACTTCGAGGAGATTCCACAAGGCGAAGATTCTAGCATTTGTTCAAGGATCTAATTTTCTCGTTGCTTTCGAGCCAAAGGGTTGCGATCGCAATTGCCTGCAAGAACTGCTCACTCGAGACAAATTTGATGGGATTCCATGCCTCAAAGATTTCCGATGTGACATTTTCAAACAAATCTTCACCACGGATCAATCCGATTCTTTCCATTTCTATGCAAGACGGTATGCAGCAGACCATCTGGACAAACAGCAGCATCAACTTGACGGAGGATGACATTGAGACATTTGTTGAGATCCAGAAGACGCAAATGAGAAGTATCGTCAGACATTGCGAAGTTGTCCAATTTGCTTATTGTTGAAATCTTTCGTTCAATAAACAATGGGAAGTTCGGTCCACCGAATTTTTGGTTTCACTTTGTTCTCGAAAGAATGCTGAATTGCTCATATGGAGAGGCCCTGGCTGAATGGATAAAGGAGCAGTCTGTCAAAGGGCCTGCTGCAATTCCAGCAGCTTTGGAACCAATAAGTCTCGATATCATCAAAGAAGTCATGCAAAACTTGGGGGTTCTACATGGATATTGATATAATGAGCAGCAGGCTGAACTGTTTGGATACAAATACTGAGAACGAAGAAGTTGAAAGCACCACACAATCTGTCAGACGGCAAAATCAGAGTTGGCCAAAGAAGGGCATCCTCTGCATCAGCTGGCCTTGTTCTTAAAAAGTCCGAAAATGACCAAGACACAGAAGCAGAACTCCATCACCAACTACTTCGCACCACCATCCGCGTCGTCATCGATATTAAGCCTATCCCACCTTCGTCCTCCTCTTCAACAACCTCTTCTTCTCCTTCACATTCTTCGTCCGTCATCGCTACTGCTGGCGTGGTACGCTCTGATTCGGATGAACTCGGCGTCGGACGAGGAATTCTTCAACGCACTGCCTGCGGATTCATCCTCGGTCCCTCAAACAATCGCCTTCCCTGAGCTGGTCATTCGTATTCAACACCCCAACACAGTCAGGGTGCCTTGTTGTGTGGACTGGTTCCATCGCTTAATGAGTCAATGTTGGGAACTTGGTGGTGGTCTGAAAATTATTTGTAGGAAACAAATTCAAAGGCCTTCATCGACTCCGTGGCCCACCGGGATCACCACAGAGATCTTAAGTAAAAGAAACAGGGGCGCAAAGGCAGAGTAAGTGGTCAAATTTTAGCCTATTTTCATGACCGTAACTTGTTATCAACAGACTGGAAGCCTCAAGCAGTGGAAATTGATCTTCGAATTTCTCTTTAGCGACCCATTTTTCAGAGAAGCCGGCAGGAATTACTCTTGTTACTCTGAAGCGCGGTCGTCGAATATTTCAAAATCCTGATGACAACTGGACGTATAATGAAGCCTGGCCCTTGGGAATTCTGATTTGGGGCTGTTCCTGTGAGCAATTGCTGCTAAATGCGCCGCATCTCAAGTCGTCCAAAGCAAAAGAAGAATTTCTGTTGGAGTTGGTTGAAATATGGAATGAAGGAAGTGAAGTGCGTGATGGAGTTGCGGTTGTGGAAGATGTAGTATTGGACACGCTGAAAGTATGAAATGTGCGACTTCAAAGTGGAGATCTCAAAAGTTACAGACGCGTACGCATTTTGGGTTTTCGACTCGTGGTCCATCAAGACAGGTCACTGGAATGGACGAGCAACGTTTTTGTTAGCGCATTGTTTACGGTTGATAAATGTCCTCACATTTATCTGGCTGGGAAGCTTCCGGACTAGTTTGTAAGCTGTTTGGATCACCTGGCGAACTTAATCCAAACTCTTCTCGTCTGTTGGTCATCGAGTCCCTTATCAACGGATCGAAGTACACTCTAACCAGAGCTGACAACGTTGTATGTACAACTTCGTCAACAAAGCCAAGGAAGCGTGGAGGAACGATATCATTGACGAACTCATAAAAGCCAATCCTAAGTAAGTTACATTACTTTTGTGAACATGTTTACTGATAGACTCTGTTTAGACTTCGTCCTCTACAAGTAAAGGAACAGGTGCGATGAAAGTCCTTGTTGAAGCACGGCAATGGGGTCGAAGGGATCAAGTATGTGTTGAATGTTTTGGAAGGTAAAAAACTCATCAAGATATTTGTCCTAATTTTAGCTCACGTAATTTAGTAAAGGTGAGTTTAACATGGCCACACTTGTCATTATATCAGAACCTCAAATGAAAGTCTTGCTGGACTTTGGGATGCTGAAAGAGTTCGCAGGATGATGGAAGAGTCATCAAAACAGGTTTATCAGGTGAACAATATTCAGGACATGTCTGAAGACAGAGATGGAATTAACACGCACATTTTATTTAACCGTCAATCCTCTTGTTCTGACTCTGATTCCTCTCCATGCCTTCACTCAATGCTTCCTCAAAACTCGCAATTGTATCATGGCTATGAATCAGAGCACCTGAGGGCATTTCTGTCCAAAATAAAGCACCGAGGTAGTCCGAAGTAGGAAGACGTGTACTTGCTGAGGATTCAAACCAAAGTTTCAACTCCTTCACATTGGCATAGATCGCACGAAATGGTACTGGAGCATCACGAAATCGCTGGTACAGACTGGTGAAGTGATAAACGAGCTTGTAAAGTAGAAAAGACTGTTCCTTGAGATGAAAATGCTTTTCAATATAAGATTTTCTTAAATGTATCTTTCCTAAATTCCGGATCAGCGTTAGAGCTAATTGGTGCCTGTCATGGTTGCCTCTGATTTCTTGCCGCCTATCTCAAACAACAGTTTCTTGATCAGTAGGCTAATTTTTCCAATGGGGTTTAAAGAGCACAAGATTGTCAGTCAACATGCCATGAGCAAAAGTCCCTTTTTATGACAAGATGCTTTCGACCTCGTCAATAGAACACATTTCGAAAGAAAACGTACAGCAAACGTGATGAAGTAGGATATTGAATTCCAATTAAACTCATCCCATGTTTAGAAAGACAAGCCATGTGTATTCATGACAGGGGAGTTGTTCAAGAAACATCAAGATTGAATATTTTCAATTAGTTGTTGCAGTGGGAAAAGCAGTGCTGAAAAATTCTCGTATAGGAAGAGAGTGAGCACGACACTGGGGTTTAAAGAGTTTCAGTGAGCCTCTCAAAAGATACTCTTTCTGATCAACAAATGGATGGTTATTTGTGTTACGAATAGTGTATCTCACTGCTAATATTTGGTTGACTCTCAACGCAATGGAATCAGTTAAGTTGTAATCTTCATGGAATCTCCGGGTCTTGTTTGGTGGACTGCCATTTTGAGCAACAATTTTACACTTCGAACGTTAACAACGTCCATTCCACCTTTCCGTGTGCCCCTCTTGACACTTAAATTCTTGACAAACTTGTTCTTGCTGAGAAACTGGCAAACAAGGTGATGTGTTTGCTGACCATTTTTTTAAATCTGAATGACGTGATCGGCAAGTTCCAGTATCATTTCCGCTGGATTCAATGGTGTGACCTACAGTGAATACCTTAACAACGCCCACGGACTCTGTTCTTAAGTCTATTCTCGCGACTTTGCCCTTCGTCAAGATGAACATATTGCTGTCACTCCAGGATACCGCAGAGTAGAAAATATTTCCGTTGGTTTGTAGAATTTGGACAGTACATCCATTTTTGACTGCAGCAAAATCAGCAGCAGGTGAAGCAAAGAAATTGTCCTTCTTGAACTGAAGAAAATTAGACACAAAATACGAATATAAAGTCACATTTTGTCCAACCGTTGGGCTTTTTGTTTAATAATCACAGTTCGGTGAAAATTCTAAATAGATAGCTTGTATAAGGAGCCGCAGTGAGAGCTGATGAAAATGAAAAACAATGGTGGACTTTCCCGTGAGGGAAGAGTGTGGGGAGCAACAGGATTTATTAAACTGTTTCTGCGTCACCAATCTCCCATCGTTTGGGCGTAAATCGCACGCCCTCCGAGACCGCTTCAATCTCGGCGACATGTTGCAAAGATTGTGGAATACGTGCGACCTTGCTCCATTCAATGTGACCTGCCCGTTTCATGCCCCTGAGCATCAACTCATTCAAAAAGTCGCGCCCTCGATGGCGATGCAATACCAACGCCTTATTAATAGACGCAACAACAAATTGAAGGGCTTGGGGTCCGCGAGAGCTAATATACCATTTGAAGGAGGACGTGAGAATAAACTGCAGTAAAGGCAAGGCACCTCGCCCCTTGTATGCAATGTATCCGGGCCGCGCTTTGGGCCCACCGAATGGTGGCGGAGATCGTGCGTCGAAAATGATACCCGTTGCGATATAAAGCAGGCGATTTGGGGACACTTTTGCCTGTGAGAGAAATGAAATGACGGCATTGCACGAGTCTTCTAGGATGGATTCATGCGAATCTCTATGGTCCGCGATGGCTATCACAACTTTGTTGAGGAACTTGTTTTCATGGACAAGCACGAGTCGTTTTGGGGTGTCGGTGCATCGCGCAACATAGAGAGGTTGACTGTGTTGACTAAGCGAGGCCCAGCCTTCGTCACGAAAACGGGATTCATCAGGTCACGATAGAGAGTCAGGCTACAACGTTGATACATACCGTTTGCTTTAAGAGGTGTGCTTGCAATGTCCGAGTTATGAATCATTTTATTACTGTTGAAGAACCGACCAGAAAGCTTGATGAATTGAATGAGGTGTTCTGAAGAAACGACGGGAAGCTTGTTGTCGTCTCTGATGCTTGAGGTAGTTAAGCGCGTGCAGAGACCACACGATGGAACTCAGGTGCAACTTGTCAGGGGAATCCCTGAAAATTTCACAGCCCAACTCACACTTCCGATCTTTTATTTGACATTAGCTGAAAGATTGCTTTTTGGACGGCGGGTGAAATAACTGGACCTGTCGTGATCTCAAACGATATTTTAATTAGGAAAGCATCAGAGACCTCGCCGTTCTGTGGTGAATTGAACATGTTCAGAAAAACCCAACTTAAATCCCTCTAAATCACAGAAAACGCACACCTGAGTTTTCATTCGTCCGGCATTGCTGCCTGAAACCCGCCAATCCGGAGGTCTCACTAAGCCATTCAATCGGTAGTAGCGACGGGCGGTGTGTACAAAGGGCAGGGACGTAATCAACGCAAGCTTATGACTTGCGCTTACTAGGAATTCCTCGTTTAAGTCCAATAATTGCAAGGGACTATCCCCAGCACGACAATGTTTCATAAGATTATGAACAAGGCCTCACTCTCCAATAGCCGCGCCGTGCATCCATGCTTGATTACAACGTCTTCCTGCTTTCCTGTGGATCCGCCGGCGTCGTCGCTACGCACGGCTTCTAGCTACTCGAGTTGCCGGTCACGATCGCGTTGCATGAGTTTGACGTGGTATCCGTGTAGCTTGTTGACAATCGCTGTGCCCTAGGCGGATCGGTACTTTTTGGCGGCCTCGGCTGGCTCACTGTGTGCCGTACTTTGCGAACGGGACGGAGGTGAAGGAGGAGCTTAGCGGGCTTGTCGGATGAGAGGAGGCGGTGCGGTGCATGTTAATGTCGGGGATAGTGTTTGGCGTGACAAGGTACCTGGAGGTCATGGAGGAAGAAGGGTGGTCCGGGTATTCCAAGTACGGTCTGGAGGGTTGCGGGAGCCGCGGGCGCGGGCGTGGCGGTGCTGGTGCCGAGTAGGTTGTCAAAGAAGGATTGATTTTTCAATGCCATGCTTAATGTTGTCTCCGAGTCTATCTCTTTCTTTCGTTCGATGGTTGACGCGATGCGAACAAGATAGGGATTACTCAGATCGAAGTCATTGGAAACGATGACGCGTTGATTCAGCGACGAGTTGGACCCTATCTTTCCGGCTCGTTGAGTGTAGCGCTGGCAGTCAATCGCCCGACTGCACCCGTCGCCACCGTGAACGAGTGGGCGGCAAACGGAGGACTGCACCGGGGTCCCTTCAAGGCAAACCATGATGCTGAAACCATGGTGCTGTGAAAAGGACATGTCGACGCATTCGGTGCAATACGCCGTGACGCGAGAAAGGGTTGTTGACGGCGCCGTCGAAACGGAACAGCCACTTTGCCCTCGGCGAAAGCAAAAAACACAACCAGTCTGGCAACAATGGAAACGGTGCGCAAGCAGCTCAAGACGCTGCAACGGCGCCAACAGAACGTGCGCAATCTGTGCATCCTCGCACACGTGGACCACGGAAAGACGACGCTGAGCGACTCGCTCCTCGCGTCGAACGGGATCATCTCCCACAAACTGGCTGGGAAAGTGCGCTATTTGGACTCGCGAGAAGATGAGATCGAGCGCGGAATCACTATGAAGGCGTCCGGCGTCTCGCTGCTCTATCGCCAATCAATCGCAGCGGAGAAGGTCGCTGGATCAGGCTCCGAACCAGAGCACAAAGCAACCGAAGATTATCTCGTCAACCTCATCGACAGTCCCGGCCATGTAGACTTCGCTTCCGAGGTCTCCACCGCTTCACGGCTCTGCGACGGCTGTCTCGTCCTCGTGGACGCGGTGGAGGGCGTCTGCACCCAAACCCACACCGTGCTGAGACAGGCACTTGCGGAGAACGTGAAACCTATTCTTGTCATTAACAAGATTGATAGGTACTCGATCCTGGTTGAGTCACAGTATGTCTCCGCTTGTCTCACAAACACCGGATAGGCTTATCACACAGCTCAAGATGTCAACACATGAAGCTTACTCCCACATGTCTATGATCCTCGAGGAAGTTAACGCCATCGTCGGCACGTTTCATATGGAAAACCTCATTGCAGACGACGCACGCAATTACCAGGAAGCCCTTGAACAAGCACGCAAGAGCAAAGAGAGTTTTAGTGCCGATCAGGCTGCTGATAGTGCCGTTGTGGATGAGTGGCTGCTCGAAGATCGCGAGGACGAGCATCTTTACTTCAGCCCAGACAAGGGTAATGTAGTCTTTGCGAGTGCCATTGATGGATGGGCGTTTCGAATCGACCACTTTGCTCGCATTTATGCAAGTAAACTGGGTGTCAAGGAGGCTTCTTTGAAACGCGTGCTGTGGGGTGACTTCTACCTTGACCCCAAGACCAAGCGAGCCATTGAACCCAAGGCCTTGAAAGGCCGCGCTTTGAAGCCTTTTTTCGTGCAATTCATTTTGGACAACATCTGGGCTGTATACGATGCTGTGGAGAAGTGAGTTTGGTTATTCACTCCTTTGCGTTCAACACTCATTATCACAATCCTTCAGCGATCGCGAAAAGCTCGAGAAAATAGTCAAAGTACTCAACCTTAAAATTATTCCTCGCGAACTCAAGCAAAAAGACCCCAAACCCGTCCTCGCCGCCGTGATGACCCAATGGCTTCCCCTCGCCTCCACCCTTCTCGCAGCCTGCGTCGAAATCATCCCCAGCCCACTCCAAGCACAGCAGGTGCGTATCCCGCGCCTTCTGCGTAGCCTACCCGCGCGCAACTTGCTCGCGCAGGATGGCGGCGCAGGTGGGGAGGAGTTCACAGAGGAGGAACGCGCTATGATCTTGTGTGACGCCGCGAGCGCGCACACGGTCGCATATGTGAGCAAGATGTTCAGTGTGCCTGCGGACGTGATTGCTGCGAGTCTCAAAAGCGCGGGTGGTGGGGTTGCCGGGAGTACGAGTGACCGCGTGCAGTTGAGTAGTGAAGAGGCGAGGGAGCGGCGCCGGTTGGCGATGGTTGAGGAGAGAGCGGCGCGAAGAAAGGCAGAGATGGACGCGGCAGGCGATGTTTCTAATGGAGATGCAGCGGGGATCGCGAGGAGGGAAGAGGCGGACGCCCGCTCCACGGGTGTCAGTCGTGGAGCCAACTTCTTATCAGGATCTGGGGTAGCATCTGCGGCGGTTGCAGTGGAAGAGGTGGAAGGAGAGACCTTGATTGGGTTTGCACGCTGTTATTCTGGGACTGTAAGGGTGGGGCAAACGTTGGAAGTCTTGGGACCTAAGTATCATCCGTCAAAGCCAGGGTTACATCGTACCCAGGTGAAAATCAGTAAGCTCTACATGATGATGGGGCGGGAGTTGCAGGAACTTGAGGAAGTGCCTGCTGGAAACGTGTTTGGTATTGGCGGACTGGACGGAAAGGTGTTGAAAAGTGGAACTTTGGCGAGCAGCTCTAATGTGAGGAGCTTTGGTGGCCTGAATGGCGAGGCGCCAATTTTACGGGTGGCTGTGGAGCCCGTCAATCCAGGTACGTACCAATTCGGGCTCGGTCGCAACTCATTCTGAACGATGTATAAAGGGGAGCTCGATAAGCTAGTGGAAGGATTGCAGCTATTAAATCAGGCAGACCCATGTGTAGAGGTCATTTTGCAGAAGACGGGGGAGCATGTGATCGTCACTGCTGGTGCATTGCACCTGGAGGTAGGATTGACATTCATTCTATAATGAAAACTTTACAGAAAACAATTTTATTTTCTTAGCGCTGTCTAAAAGACTTAAAGGAGCGATTCGCAAGGATTGAAATCCAAGTGTCGGATCCCATCGTTCCCTTCCGCGAGACGCTATCAAACTCACCCGCTTTGCCTAGTGAGTTTTTATCATTTTTTTAGCGAAGCGCAAGTCTCAGTGTTCTTTCAGGCGCAAAAGAAAGGTTAGGAGACACTGAAGAGGAGTCTGCGGCGTCCGAGCTGTTGCCTACTGGCACCGTTGTGACGTCCGTATCGGGCGGAATCGCGAAAATCCAACTCCGTGCAGTCCCGCTCCCTCGAAATGTGGTAGTATTTTTGGAAGCCAGTGCTCGTCGGTTGAAGGCGCTCACGGATTCCGAACGTGTAGCGGTGGATACTGAGTTGAATGAGCGTGCAACTTTCATTGAAGACTTGAAGCAAAAGTTTGCGGAAGCACGAAAAGATGGGCTCTTGGTGGAGAAAGATCTGTGGGAGAACCTGGAAGCAAGGTATACTTGCCCTCGGTGAGCAAGAACCGACGTTTAGTTGACAGGCGAATTCCATTCCCTAGGATCATGGCATTTGGACCTGAGGATGTGGGGCCTAACATACTCATCAAAGAAGATTTGGACCTGTCAACTTCGTGAGTTGCGAGTTACGTGCCCACTTTTGTTTACTGATGCATTCGTTCAGCTGGTACCGAGGTACTTCTGGAAAATCAGAAAGTCGGAAAGGTGCTACTCACGCTGAGGAATGCAACGACCAAGAGACTGTGCCGGATGAGAGTGACGGTAAAGAGACTAAGTTACTGCGGATTCCTACAACAAAGGATTACGAGAGCTCCATCGCCTCTGGTTTTCAACGCGCTACCCTTGCTGGACCACTTTGCAACGAACCCATGAGTGGTGTTGCAGTCTTTTTTGAGAAATTCGACTTGAACCTCGAAGGAGTTGACAGTGAGTTAATTGTCTTGATGCATGTTTTTGAGATTTTAAGCTAAGTTTTAGGCCGTCAGATTGGCCTCTTGCGAGGTCAAATCATTTCGTCCGTCGGAGAGGCGATTCGACAAGCATTTTTGCAGTGGTCTCCGCGTTTAGCACTTGCTATATACTCTTGTGATTTGCAAGCGCCGTGTGAGTACTTCGCTTGTTCGCTTGTTCACATTATCTACAAGCTTGCGGCTCTTAATCCTGCTATCCGCCCCTGTCAGCTGAGGTTCTTGGAAAAGTGTACGCTGTGTTAGCCAAACGACGCGGCCGAATCTTGTCGGAGGAAATCAAGGATGGCACACCATTCTTCCAAATCAAGAGTTTATTGCCCGTAATTGAAAGCTTTGGCTTCTCGGACGGTACGTCCATGCAAAAATGCATTTTATCTTCTAACAAATAGCAAACACCTTGACGCAGATATCCGGAAAAGGACGGCAGGGGCAGCCATTCCTCAGCTCATTTTCAATGGGTTTGAAATCTTGGATATTGATCCTTTTTGGGTTCCCACAACTCAAGAAGAACTGGAGGACCTGGGTGAGAAGGCGGATCGAGAAAATGTTGCAAAGAAGTATATGGAAGGCGTGAGAAAGCGCAAGGTGAGACAACTAACTTCCTACCTTAACTCAGCTTACGCTATATTTTCTGGATTAGGGTTTATTCATTGAGAAAAAGATTGTGGAGCATGCTGAGAAGCAGAGGACGCTTAAACAAAAGTAGGCAATATCAATAAAGCCACTGTTACACAGGCCATTGTTGCCTTAACTCTCTGCAAACACGCAAATATCCTCGACAATCCGAATATCCGGATCACATTTTGTGACCAGCGCTTAAATAGATCAGCAGATGAAACCAGACCGCTTGACTTAATCCAGTAAAAAATTCTCTTGATGCGCGGCTTCCCCATCCAAAATTCGGTCAAGGTTTCACAGAAACAGTCAGAAAGCAAGTATTTACTGGACGATTGGGTCTTCATATTCTGCATTGATTGGGCCATACATGCTTGTATGCTTTCAGAAACGTTTTACGGAACTACCTTGCAGCAAAAAATTGCCCATATCTGGTCCATCCCAGTTTGTTCAATGCATGGTCAAACTCAATGCCAGAAATGAGAGAACGAACAGAAATGACGGCGTTTATGAGTGTCTGTCATCAATATCGACACATCCAACTTCATAGACGACGAAACGCGGCTTCCGCGAATCGCACCCGAATGCATTGATTCTCCTCCTCGCTTCCTTTGGATCGTATGAATCTATGTATTCTTGTGTATTGTTAGGTATGTATTCTTGAAGAATCAATGTCGTCGGGTTTGAAAAAAGTTATTGACATCTCAGGTGCGGCAAACTCGCGACACGGCCGCAGTTGTAACATACAAACATCAGCCTTGCGCAACTTGACGCTCCTCAAGAGCCTTTTTTCACAGAAAGAGCGGTTGACGTACGAGGCATATTGGTTTTGGTCCGTCACAAATCGGCAAAGGCCTGAACAATCTCAAATATGAGCGCGAGCCATCCACTACAACCAAAAAGTATGGGTATATATACCTTCTTTAGTATGATTGATTGCTGTTCACCCTGGAGTGAGGCGCATGGCCATGCTTGCTGACCAAATCAAATCATAGCCCTTGAAGCCGCCACGTTAAACAAGGCCTCAAAACGAGGCTCAAGTCGCAAACATGCTATCTATATATACTCACGCCCAACTGAATCATTGATACTGTGTCATGAACGGTCTCTCAACAAAGTCATTGTCATCGCGGGTAATCCAGCCGCGTCAGAACAATCCATCCTCGCAGACTCTTGCAACGTCATTATGTCCTACTTCTCGCAAGACAAAGTGTCGTCGAATCGCCTCCTCTATATCGCAATTAGCCGCGTTTTCGACCCTCAAGCGCCCTTGCCGTTTGGTGGCAAGAAAAGCAAACCTGGATACGCTGAATACAGCGGAAGGAACGCATATTCATTGCTGGAGTACACCATATCCATGTGCTTCAAATGGTATTGGGGTTGTCGCGGGCCGGGGGCCCTTCAGTTTGTTGTAGACTCCGTGAACCACGCGTTGGAATGGCATCGTGAACGAGATCGTGACTTTCTGAATGAATTAATGCTGAAAGGAATGAAGCGGGCAGGACACATTGAATGGAGCAAGGCGTCATATGTTCCGCCTGCGTTGCGGCAAGAAGGTGAACGGGACAATGACGTGCGTGCCGTCTTCTTCACGCCGCGACGGTGTTGGGTTCCTCAGACCAAAATCCAAATGATCGTACAAAGTGCTGAATGAGCCTCATGTGGCCTGCAAAATAAAAACACGCGGCATCAAATGAGACTTGTTGAGAATCAGTTGCCTTCATGACGAGCGACTCATTGCGTAATCATAGGGCTTCCCAAACATCGGCCTCAGGTGTCGATATCATGCTACATTCCCAACATCCGGATTCAGTAGTTGGGCAAGCGGGAGGCCCCCTCCTCGCCTCGAACGGCCCGTCAAGGAGAGGCCTCCCATAGAAATACCCCAATTTAGCCTGGCTTGCCGAAGAGCCATATATCGCCGATTGGAGATTTTGGGGAATGGTTCTCCACGTGGCCACCACCGCAAGGTCAATATGACGTTATGCTCATGCAAAAAAGCGTCAAATCGATCACCTTTCATGTGAGTGTGTCGGACGCACGATGACTTTGCTCAATCGATGCTGATAATGCAAGCAATTTTATGGAGGATGCCAATCGCGAAAGCATACGTACAGCACATTATTTTGTACTTAGACGACACAGTAGCAGGAGTGGGACTAGCATCTAACCACAATAGCGAAGCTACGATCTCCTACGCTGAAGACTATGATGGCGGAAGTATACTTCTATGTGAGATACTGCATTGAGTGTTTACAGACGTTGCATACTGACACCCACGTAGAGCAGTAATCAACTGGGTACCCGAAGCAGCTGAAAATGGGTGGTTATTCAACAATAAGATAGATCGAGACTTCCGTGATTTTGCACGCTTGTGAACAGACGCGACAGCTGATGGTCTCATAGTAGGCTGTACGATGTGGGGGATTGTCATAGTGGGGGATTGTCATAGTCAAGACACTTTCGTCCCAAACACTATGACCACCATGAAATGGGTCAGCATGAATCAATCGACTTCAATGCTTTCTAATTTGCACTGAGTTTAACAGAGCTTGAGAAAGGTGCTGCTGAATGACAGGCTGCTGACCATCGGATGCTTCACAGACCAGTCACTTCGTAAGTCCTGACCGGATTCAATCACTTCACGACTAACAGTGTTCCATACTCTTGATACACCTACTTTCTTGGCTTTTATCTGGCCGAAAAAAGGATGGTTGAGTGGTGGCAGCAATACGACCTGAACGAGGCAGGCGAAGTGATGATACCTGAACCACTTCTGCTTATCCCTCACTTCTTTACTGGGGTCCTAAAGTTTCTTGACGGATCTATCAGGATAGAGGCGATGAAACATGTGAAGACAGTGATTTCAACTTCGTCCGCCAAAAATGTGTCCTGACCCCATTTTCGCGATCCAGGAGGCCCACTTGTCATGAATAAACACCTCCACTTCATTAGTGATAGTAAATACCTGCAAATTTCGGAAGTGTTCGCCAGATTCTTCGCATTACCCGTTGTCCACTCCTCGGAACAAGGGAGAAACGCTTATTTCCCTGTCAGAACGCGCTAGGCCCTTCGTTTGTCAACAAGTATCCATGGAATTCTGGTTAAGTTGGCTAAGCGGAAAGGAAACTGCGGGACCTGGTTCACCTTGTTTCGCATTTAAACCATCCACCATAAATATCGAAACATCCAATACAGCGCTTTTTCCAGGTCGTTCACGTTCCGCCATTACACAACTACAAAATAAGTTGTTCTCACCGTCATCCCTCCACAACAAGCTCATCCGACAAACTATCATTTCTGAATCACGATTGACCATGGTGGGATTTAATTTTTCATTTGACCAATAATCATAATCTGCAAAGTATCTTCTTCTCGCAAACTTTCGTGTCGTACAAGAGACTATGACCGAAAAATAATAAATAAAAGGTCTCGCCGTCAAACCTGTTTGTGAAACTAGGCCCCATGCAGCATACGAATACTTCCCAAGATGTGACTTTGCTACGCGTGAAGTGACCAGGCCAACAACTTAACGAATCTCGTTCGAGTTTGTAAATCCAAAAACTTTGCAAGCCACAACTGTGAACGAATAGATATAAATTTCATCATTGGGGTGTAAAATACCAGTTAACATTATCAGTTGGGGGGCAGGTGTATCCCTGGGTCAGCGGTGATGCCGCTTGCACGACCAATTCCAAGTCGTCGCTCATGTAGCAGATTGAAAGTCCGGACTCTTCATTTTGTATGCTTATCGACCGTTCCATATGTTTGGTCGTCCTTTGAGAAAACTAGGCATATATTGAGTTCGGCATCCCATTTGTTGAGTTGGGACAAACAAACGCACAGCCCGCAGCACTCTGAGATGAACCACAATTGTCCGACAAAGCGCGTCAGCAAAATTGCTGGCTGAATTGTACCTTAAAAGGCTAAAGCTGAAAACGGTCACACTTTGTTGGCGCCGCTCGTTGCAGTCGATCGCATCTTGACTGTAAATCACATGTTCATGTGCAAACCAGCGGTTGCAGACACTCACTGGCAGATACCCTTAAGCTTATTTAATTGCAATTCTCGAAAGTCGACATGAAGTTACGGAACTTTTTTATGAGGTCGCCCACCTTCAATCAAAAAAACTGCGTTCGGAACCATTCTGAACCATCCTCTTTCTTTTCTTCAACATACAGCTCACTGTAGTACATTGTCAACATGAACCAGCAAAATTCACAGAACGCACAGAATAAAGGAGGTGTGTAACATGTGGAGACTACTCACGATACTCTAAATATTTACATTTATCTTATTCGTTGTATCCTTTTTTATATTTTTTTTATATCCTCTTATTTTTACAATCTTTTTTTGTAGTAATCTTTTTTTTGTATCTTCCTAGCTCCTCCTGCAGGGCGAGTTCATTAGCCTGTTCCTTGTTCAAAACCAGCGTAACCGAGGTATTTCGATGTCCACCTTCTTTCATTCTTTTTACCAGGCGAAAAATGGATCCGAATGGACAGACTTCGAAGAAGAAGGCGAGAGACGGCGTGCATGCACGACGCGAGCGGGCTGCGTTGCTGATGCCAACGCGACGCAATCTTCCGATTTGGAAGGAGAAGACTGCGATCGTTGAGGCCGTGAAACGGGCGCGTGCGCTGGTTGTTGTTGGCGAGTGCGTTCACGCTCGCTCTCCCCCTCTTTTTGAACGGAGGAAAACTAAACCAATGGTGATGTTGCGATCATAGAACCGGAAGTGGAAAGACGACGCAGCTGCCCCAGTTTCTGCTCGACGCAGGCTTCGCCGCGAACGGCCTCGTCGCAATCACCCAGCCGCGCAGGGTCGCAGCCTCCTCCATTGCTCGCAGAGTCGCTGAAGAACAGGGCGTCAAGCTAGGCCAAGAGGTGAGATGGTCCTTCCTTCGGGGGCCTTCACTCGCTGATTTTGTGAATCTGACAGGTGGGCTACTCGGTTCGCTTCGACGACAAGACCTCTCCAACTACAAAGATTAAATACATGACCGACGGTATGCTGCTCAGAGAGCTTCTTTCAGACAAGATGCTCTCAAAGTACAGCGTCATTATTTTGGACGAAGCCCATGAACGCACTTTACGAACGGATGTCTTATTTGGCATGGTAAAGGCCATTCAGAAAGTCCGAGAAGATCTCAAGATAATCGTGATGAGTGCCACGCTCGACGCGGAGCGATTTGCAGAGTACTTTGATGGCGCGCAGACCTTGAAAATACCTGGCCGGCAGTATCCTGTCAGCGTCTATAATGCAGAGGAACGTCAGGAAGATTATGTGGACGCAGCCCTCGTAGCCACATTTCAGATTCACGTTGACGAGGATCCCGGTGACATTCTCGTCTTCCTGACTGGTTGGAAACTTGACGTTTCCAGTTCTTGATTTACGGACTAATTCTGTCATTTATGTCCAGGACAGGAGGAAATTGAAACTGTTGAGAAGCTCTTGAGCGAACACGTTCCAGAACTTCCCCCAAACGCTATGCAGGTGGACAATTCGAACAACTTTGAAGCCACATACTCTGAAATTAACTCAATCTATTCCAGATGCTCATCTGCCCCCTATTTGCCTCACAACCTGCAGCCCAACAGCAAAAAGTCTTCACCCCAGCACCTCCAAACACGCGTAAAATCATTCTAAGTACCAATGTCGCCGAAACATCCATTACCATCAGTGGCATTCGCTACATTGTGGACACGGGTATGGCGAAAGTGCGCGCCTACAATCCCAAACTAGGAATAGAAAGTCTTGCCGTTGTTCCAATTAGCAAAGCCAGCGCCCGCCAGCGACTTGGACGTGCAGGACGTGAGGCACCTGGATGCTGCTACCGGCTCTACACAGAGCAAGGTTTTGAGAGTATGTCCAGTGTCAGTGAGCCGGAAATCTTGCGGTGCAACTTGGCCAACGTGTTGTTGACACTCAAAGCCGCCGGGGTGGATAATATCATGGAGTTTGATTTCTTGGATCGGCCGCCAAGAACTTCTTGTGAGGGGTTCCCTTTTATTGTACCGAGTTTACTGTTCTC
Source organism: Chytriomyces sp. MP71 (assembly GCA_025201725.1). Classification (NCBI taxonomy): domain Eukaryota; kingdom Fungi; phylum Chytridiomycota; class Chytridiomycetes; order Chytridiales; family Chytriomycetaceae; genus Chytriomyces; species Chytriomyces sp. MP71. Next base: position 29,960 of record MU614638.1, read on the forward strand.
TAATCGTGGGGTTGCCCCTTTGTCTTCCAGTGGTTCGGGCTCTAGAGCATTTGTATGCATTGAAAGCTTTGGACAACAAGGGTGCTCTCACTCCTGAAGGTGATTGAGTACAATTTCGCGGTTTAGGTCTTCTTCATGTTGTACTCGTGACAGGTCGCCAAATGGCTGGTTTTCCAGTGGATCCGGCACTTGCTAAAGTATTGATTCATTCCAAGGTGCGAGATGAGACAGGGATTTGACATCGTTGCAACTTCCATTTTAATTTGTCCTATTTTTGTTCAGACCCTCCATTGTACGGCTGAAGTAATCTCCATTATCTCCATGCTCTCCGTTGAGACGGTTTTTTTCTCCCCACATGACAAACGAGAGGCAGCAAACGAGGCCAAGGCCAAGTTTATCAATCTCGAAGGCGACCATCTGACACTGCTTAATGTGATGCGAGGCTATCAGGCTGTGCATGGTGACAAAGAGTGGTGCATTCAGAACTTCATCAACGGTCGAGCCATCAAAAATGCGATGGTTTGTTTCTTTGTTTGGTGTAGTTGTTTTCAACTCATGGACCTGCTCAGGATATTCACAACCAACTAGCCAGCTTCTGTGAGCAAGCCGGGATTCCACCCACATCCACAGCGGGGAACGAAGTTGAGCCAATTCTGCGCTGTTTTCTTCACGGATTCTTCACGAATGTGGCAACGAGGCAAATGGACGGTTCGTACCAAACCATGGTGGGGAAGCAAGTGTGCCACGTGCATCCGTCCAGCGTGCTCTTTCAAAAGAAGGCGAGTTTGGTCATGTTTCACGAGCACGTGCAGACAAGTCGACAGTACATGCGCAACGTGTCGGCAGTTGCGATGCCGTGGTTGCAGAGTTCTGGATCGCATTATTTTGGGTTTTCCAGCACCTGAGGAAATTCATAGACTTTCTCAATTAAGGAAAAATAAAGTGCACTTACTGGCTGTACTGGGACGCTTGCCTACTGGTGATTGGTATATAGGATTGTTCAGCAAATAGAACGAGAAGGACAGGAGATGAAGTATTTTTGTCCAAGTTTGCCTGTTCGTTGCCTCTCATCATAATCAGGTTAGTTGATAGTGAAATCAACATCAACGATCATAGGATCGGCTCGCATTTTTAAGCTTATGCGAATGCCCTGTACATACGCAATCTGCAGGGCGGCGGTTAGCTGCGTTACTGCACCCCAAGTGGCAATTGCCTTGAATCAGTCGCTCAATTGATGAGATTGCCGTCCTAGTCAGGAACAGTCGAGCAGCTTCTCGACCGGATACATTGACTATAATGGAAAAGGTGAATTTTTAACTTCGTTTGTCACATCTGCTTTAACGTAATGCAGGGGTGTGGCGATGAGAAGGCGGATACGTTTTCTTCAGCGAGACAATGAGGATATATCGTAAAGTGGGCAATGATTTCCTGGATTAGTTGATACTTTGAGGAATGAAGTATGGTACTACGGGTTTTCGGAATGTGAAGGAGTCGGCCGGTGTGGAAGTTATTATTCTATCAGCTATAAATAAGCGGCACTCTTAATTTATTTTTTTCATTTGTTGCATAAAAAGGAGAAAGAATACCAAGAAAAAGGGTGGGAGGGATTCTTGACCAAATTGTCCGCATGGTGATGTGGAGCGAATGAACCCGTCCCCATGTCAACTAACCTTCACGTGGCTGCACAGTCCTCCAATAACGCGAGTTCGGCTCCCACAGCTCCAGTAGTGAAGAAGGTATGTAGAAAGGTGCAGATGACCTCCGGCTCACCAGATGATGAACGCGAACACGCGCTGGATGTAGACAATCTCGAAAGATGAATGGGAAAAGCGCCTCGCGGAAGTGAAGCTGAACAAGCGGTAATAAGCGGCCAGGATGCAAAACAAACCTCAACCATACTAACGCCCTCTCAAAAAGCGACCTGAACCGCCTCGTCATGGACTATCTTGTCATTGAGGGATATAAGGACGCTGTAGAGAAGTTTGCTGAAGAGAGCGGCTTGGCGCCCAACGTGGACCTCGCCTCCATTGACGAACGTATGCGAATTCGCGCAGCTGTGCAAGACGGACGCATCGACGAAGCAATGGAACGTGTCAATGATTTGGATCCCGAGGTGAATTGACCATGCGCTGTGTAGCCCTCTCACCCAACTCACTCGTTGACCAGGTCCTCGACACGAACCCACGACTCTATTTTCATCTTCAGCAGCAAAAACTTATCGAGCTTATTCGTGAAGGCAAGATCCTCGAAGCGCTAGACTTTGCCCAGGAGGAGCTGGCCACTCGCGGGGAGGAAAACGTTCGTGAGACCGTGGTTGCGACGCGCTTGCAGCTTACCAACTCTTATGACAGCCTGAATTTCTTGAGGAGCTGGAACAAACTATGTCTTTGCTCGCATTTGACCCGTCCCAACCTTCTCCTGTCGCAGGCTTGCTTGATTTCTCGCAACGCTTGAAAATCGCAGGAGAGCTTAACGCTGCCATTTTAAAGTCTCAATCTCAAGAGCGAAACCCGAAGCTGCCTGCTCTGCTCAAAATGCTTGTCTGGTCGCAGGTTAGGGTTGAAGAATTCAGGAAAACTCTGTAGGTTTTAACATCCGACGTCGACATACACAGAATCAGCTTGAAGAGAAGGCAACTTTCCCAAAAATTCGGAATTTCGTGACTGCCGAGTTGGAGGATGCATGATTTAGGAAAGGAAACCCATGTGTATTCTTCCTTCATTCCAGTCCCTCTCAAATACAATCAATATGATTATTACACGTAGCGGGTTTATCACTTTAACTTGTTCAATAGTTCATTAACTTTTTGAAGGTTCTCAGTGACTCCACCATGACGCTGCTCATGCAACGCCTCAAGTCTACGAGACTGTGCGAGCGCGCAATCAAGGATAGAGGCGGGAAGTCCAGCAAGGCGCGCCACATTTAACCTGGCAAAGGAGCTTCAGCTTTGATTCTTTCAGTTTCCAAAATGAACACAACTCACCCATACGACCGATTGGCCAAACCTTCCGTCAATTTATATAAAAAAGTCACCACAGGCGCAACTCCTTTCACTTCCTCCTCTGCAAGGAACCCCATGTGGGCGCACCGCACCCCTCCAATCACCGCAGTGGCGCCCAAGCTCGGATAGTGCGTCACAAACAGAGTCGCGCAGCGCACCCGCTCCACGAGATACCGCAGCGTTGCATATGCAATGGCAGTACCGTCGTGCGTGCTCGTTCCGCGCCCAAGCTCATCCAGGATGCACAGGCTGCGCTGGCTGGCGCGCGCGAGGATCTCGCTTGTTTCCGTGAGCTCTTTCATGAAGGTTGAATGACCCCGCGTGATATCATCATAAGCTCCCATTCTTTGCAAAGTCGTGCGTTTGTAAGTGAGTGAAGCAAGCTTATAAAGGACCAATACCTTGTGAATACTGCATCGAAGATTCCAAGTCGAGCATATTCAGCGGGAACATATGACCCAATTTGCCCCATGATAGCAATCAGGGCAACTTGTCTAATGTAACTGGACTTGCCACCCATATTTGGCCTAAGACGAGTAAATTGAAGTGCTTTGACACAGTCAGTACATACCCCGTGATAAGAAGACAACGATCATTCTCCTTCAAGCATATAAAGTTAGAGACAAGTTACTGAGGTAATGAAGTACCTTCAGCGAGACGTTGTTTGTAACAAAATCAGATATCAGGAGCTCGACCATCGGATGCCTGCCGCCTCGGACCTCCATTACAGACTCATCAACATACTCTGGCTTAATGTATCCGGGCTGAGACGCCACTTTGGCTAACCCACCTACGATTCAGACGAAAACAAACATAATCAAGTGACTCACCCAACGATACCAGACAATCCGCAACGGCAAGTGACTGTACCATCGCACGAAAGTCTTGGTAATGCTCGCTGACCTCACTGTAGATTATGTTCAGGAAGTGATGAAAGTAAAAGCTTTGCCTGCCTCAAAAACTCAAGATAGGCAGCCTCCGCCGCGGCATTCAGTTTTTCAATAAGAATATTCCGCCGTTCCATCTGTTCCAGTACCTTGGGTGTGTGAAACCGAGACAGTGCCTTCAAACTGGAATAATAGGTTATCCCACAAGAGAAAAACGAAAGGAAGGTCAAACCCATTTATCTTGATCCAATCCTTAGGGACAATACCCAAATGAGAAGCCTTGACTTCGATTAAGTACTGACCCAACGAGGAACCAGAAACATGAGAACCAACCCTGGCCTTCAGAGGGCGGAGACTCACCTCAGTTCCGGATACAGTCACAAATTCACATCGCGCGTACGTCCCCTTCAAAGTCTTCCGAATCCCATTCAAAATCTCTCCAAACCCGTCTTCACATTCTTTGAGCTCCGCGCGCAACTTCTTGACATCGCGCATTGCTCCCGACATTTCCTCCTCCATACCTTCCTCTTGAATGACGAACACGCACCGCTTTATGTTCTTGGCGCACGCCTCCGCGTCCAGCCGCGCTAAGAGCTGCTCCACGACTCCAGCGCAACCGAGCGTGCGTTCAAAGGGAGATGTTAGGAGGCGCGAGCGGAAGGGAGATGGGGCGGAGGGCGGGAGGTGCAGGGTTGTGGCAATTTTGCTGAGGCAGGTCAGAGTTGAAAACAAGTCTGCAGGCGGACAGCGGGTATAATGGATGCGGGCCAGAGATTTCTCCAAATCGGGTAATTGGTGTAAAAGCCCCCGAAGCTTGATCATTGGCACATGGTCGGACTGGATGCATTCAATGACCTCCTCTACGGCATCGATTCGCTCCCGTAGTGACCTAGGAGCAGTAGGTGATGTCAAGTCAGGAACCACAATACCAACATCAGTGAAAACAGCTTTCAACTCAACTGTACATCAACCAAGGGCCTTCCAATCCACCGCCTCAATAGACGGCCTCCAAATCGCGTCACGGTATGATCCAACACCCACGCCAAGCTGCCGCGCCCTCCCACTCCATGGGCACCCCCCTCAGCTTCGAGAATCTCAAGTGCGCGCAGCGTAGGTCCCGACAGAACCATATGTCCCTTGGCACTAAAAGGGGCAAAGGACTTGGTGAGGTGCAACACATGCGCCAGATTGAATTCGGTCAAGTGGTGCAAGACAGCAGAAAGGCACGGTAAGATTTGCGAGGGTACCGTGTGCAGCTGTTCGTAAATTTCTTCGTATAGAGGTTTTGAGACAATCAAATACTTGAAGGTGCCAGGTTTTGGTACCTGCTTCACTCGGCGTGGTTGACTTATTTCTGGCACGCGCGGCCAATAGTGGTCGCTCGTAAAACTCGGTCAAGTGCGCTTTTGCTACGTGGTTCAAACCGGTGGAGAATGAATACACGGGGGATGAGTTGAGACAAGCAGAACGTCACCTGTAGCCACATCATTAAACGCTCCCACCAGCCGCTCGACCCTAACCACATCTCCTTCTACTTCCCTTTGAATCGCCCAATGCTTCAAAACGCTCTCCGTTGCCGTACTCAGGGTACTCTCTGCAGGCAAGAGCATTTCAACGGGCCGAATATGCTCCAACCGCGTCTCAAGCTCCCCGCGCAACGCTCCGTCGGCAAAAGAATCGAATAGCAGCTCCCCCGTGCTCAACTGAACCGCCACTATGTGCAACGTCGTCTTTTCGGGAATGGAAGCATGTGGCGTCTCAGAGAGCACGAGGAGGTACGAGGACCGCTCAGCGTCGAGCCGCGTTTCGGCGCCGCCGTCGAGAGTGGCGCAGAGCATGTCCGGGTCAATGAATGTAGACTTTGTAAAGATGTTGGTGAGGGTACGCGCGAAGGGGCCACTTTTGTTGTCGCCAACGGCTATGTATATATGGATGGATGGATCAGAGTTCTCGTTTCCCCATCTCGACAAGTATGTAACAAGCTATGGCTCTTTCTCGCCATTGGTCGCTGATTCTCGCCCGTGCCTCGACTTTATGCTCGCGTATCTCCACACTAACTCGGCTGAAAAACACTCACCCTTCAGCGCTGCGGTCTCCGTCTGCCGCACAATACCAACCTTGTATCCCAAACTTACTAGCTTGGAGACATGCACATTCAGACGATGCGTGGGGATTGACGCGCCGCGCAGGTTCTTATCCATGTAGGCGACAATGTTGAGTTCCTTAGAGGCAGTGAGGGCATCCTGCTCAAAAAAGCGAAACTTGTAGCCTACTTCAACTGCTAGAAGGACGTCTGGATGCTTTCTTTTGAGGTCCAAGAACTGCAGTTCGAGGGGAGTGTATTTTGATTTCCCGGAGGCTTGTTTCTTTGCCTTTGAAGACTTTGGCACGGGTGTAAGTGGCTCTAGTGCTTCACTGTCTTGATCCATGTCCGTTTGGGTTTGGTGTGATTCTTCATGATGTGGAGATGCGTCCAAAGTGTTGGTGCTGGTCAGCAAGAAGCGCTTGAGGAAGCGGTCGCGTGTGGCGTTTGTAGAGTTTTGATGTGATGTTTGTTGTTGTTGAACATGAAGCGGTTGCAATTGAGGAGGAGCCGAAGCCGCGAATCTGTTGGTTGGATGATTGTGAGACGCGTTTTGGGAGAAGGGTCAGGAACCTTGCGAGTGTGGCTAGGGCGTTGCCACGGTTTCCGTTCCTGACTACGGAGTTGGAGTCGGAGTTGAGCTCGGGGTGAGGATGCGGATGCGGATCCAAAGGGATGGAGTTCGGGACCACCTCGTCGGGGTCCTCAACCACCAGCAACCGCCTTTTCTTGATCCTCGCTGGCCCTTCTTCACGTCTCTGTTCCTCCTCCTCCTCGTCCTGCTTAGGGGACTGCATCGCGTTCTCTGCGCGTGCATCCGGACTCTCTGTCTCGACGTCGGTCGCAGCTCGAGGCTCGGGTTCAGCCACGGCCGTTGCCGTTCCCGCTGTTGTTGCACGCGAGGCAGCAGCCGACTTTGGCGCAAAGAAGGACGACAGCGTCGTCTGCTTCTTGGCTGCAGGTCCAGTGCCAGGCCCAGATGGTTGGCCGCCTTTGCGCTTCATCCCTGCCTTTCCAAGCATTTCACACTTCCGCTTTTCTTTTTTATTGTGCTACTATGCCTTGATATGTGCCTCGATGGTTGATGGGTAGATATTAGTGTCCATGCGTATGACCATATTGAAGAGAGATAATTAAGGAACTCCGTCTTTCATGCACCTCCAGCACGTTGGTCAACCCCTCGTCAAAAACCCTTTCTCCCCAATAATACGCGCATATACAATGCTCACTTTCCGTTTATTCCCTCTCCATCCGATGGGCTGTGTCCCTTTATACGTCCGTCCAATCAATGCAAGAACTGTGAAAAATATGTCGGCAACCAAACTGGAACCTGAGCTACTGGCAGAGTGGATCCTGGCAAGCCTCTCAATAACACGCTGCCGCTCTATATCTAAGAAAGTGCATAGGACCCTAAATTGAAGCAAAATGTGGATTACTTGATCGTTGACGTGCGAGACGAGGACTTCATCGGCGGGTACTCCCACAACCTCCGTTCGGCCACAGTCCCTCGCCTCCCTCAACTCAACCTCAAACAACCCGAACAGAAACATCATTGGCGCAGTCAACATCCTCGCCCATGAATTCAACAGGACACCATCCGAATTTGCCCCCCTCCTTTCTCTGCCGCGCCGCCTCATCTTCCACTGCGCCCTCAGCCAGGTGCGCGGACCTAAGAGCGCAAACACGTACGTGCGCGAGGTTCTGCCGCAGAATATAGAGAACCCGGGACAGCAGGTCTTCGTGCTCACCGGCGGCTTCTCGGCGTGGCAGCTGCGCTATGGCAAGGACGCGCGCTTGACGGAAAAATATGATGAAGAGTTGTGGCGGAATATGGACTACTGACTCATTATCGCGTGGCGGGGTGACTTTTGAAAACCCTTTTCTTCGATGCTGGTTGGTGAATATATTGAGAGAAGAAGGGTCTGCCTTCAATGTCGGATACTCATTCTAAACATCTTGGGTGGGAACTGCAGTAAATATGGGTGGTTAATCTAGGAAACATGACGTCCATTTATCTAACTGTCTCTTTTTTTTGACAAGAATGTATAGGCTCATTGAGTAGAAAGGGGAAATCAGTTACTTTTCTAACAAAACCTAACCTGTGTGCTACTCTATATCTGCAGATGGCCAACCTGAGCTGACCCTTGACAAGTGCGTAGGATGGATGTTCCAGATTCTCCACTAACATGCAGTTGGCTCATTTGCCTCAGGTAGGCTCTATGACTTGAATGAGCTTGCCTTTTCTCGTGCAGTACCTCACTTAAAAGCCCTATTGAAGCTGTTGGTTCCTTCGAACCATTATTCCAACCAAATTACAAAATTCCATAGTTTCTATTTGGTTTTTGCTTGGCATGTGATCTCACCACAGACATCTTTGAGCCTACAAATATGCAAATCTGCATTGAACCCTGTCACAGCAGCTAATGGGATTGAGGAGACAATAATCTTCTCAGAGTGCGGACATATCATTGGCGAAGGAATGGTTAGAGCCATCATCTGCAAGGTTGAACAAGCTGTAAACAAAGTGTATGCAGCTTTTAAAGTCAATAAAGGATGCTACTAAGATAGTATACAGGAGTCCAGAAGCTGTATAACTGATGATAGGAGTGGGTAATTGCGCTGACACCACTGGTGCTGCACACACAGAAGGAGATCACCAACAATTTAATAATCTTAATATCAAGACATGCAGTGAATCAGCAGTTGAGGCTGATGACCCCAATGGTGGTTTCAACAATAACTGACTGAGTGCAATGGAGGATTTCAAAACAAGTTCATGCGTGTTGCTGTGGGAGATTCTGGGATACTCAGGATATTGCTTTCCTTCTATTGTTTCCTATGGCAGTGAATGGCAGGAAATGCTGATAAAAAAAGAGCACCAGGTGCCAAATACTTCAAACTGTGTGCATTACTTCAGATGGGCACAAAACAAATGATCCAACTCAATATTAATTTTAAGATGTGACCTGGGGTTTACTTTCATTTGAAGATACATAATATCTGAGATATGAAGATGGTTATTATCTTTCCGAAAAAAACTTAAGTCGTTTATATAAGAAGTCGTTTTACGAGTCGAGATGGTAAGTTTAAGGTATGGACAGCGCTGCGACTCCAAAGCGCAGAAACATTTACTTGTTAATGATGGGGACGGCCAGTTGCTTTTATTTAAGCCCTTCAACCGAAAACCGCTTTGAGCCGCAGCAACCAAATTGTGGATGTAGAGAGGTCGCAGTCGTCATCTGGCCATGGGAGGTGATCGATGTTTCGGGAACTTCGCCAATGAAGACCCACCATCCCTTGAGAAGAAGCTTCATGAAATCCATTGCGCAGGATGGAACGAGTGTGCGTGGAGTCTTGGTCCCTGGTATGTGAGTCCTTTATCTTGAATTTGAAAGTATCGAGTCGTGAGCCTCAGTTTATTACAAATATGAAAATGCATCTATGGAAGCGAATCAGGGAGATTTATTTGGATCGACTGAGCGATAGTGGATGCCAATCTAACTTTGCAATTGGGCGACCGGTCGTCAAATACTCACTTGTCCCACCTCATTCTCACCTGCTTACGTACCTGTCGAATTTGACAAGGGCAATTTTTATTCCCCTTTCCTTGGCCTTCCTATGTTGAATGAAATTAATTTTTCTTTCAAGATTCGATGGTCGGCACAATGTGGAACCATCTCAACCTCGCTTCTAGTGCATATGTGTGATACATGTCCCACAAATGCGTGTGTAGCGAGGCAGTCAATTGACCACAGGATTATGCCACTAAAGGCCAAAAGGATGTCAAATTATGACTTCAACATTGAAATCGCGACGATTCGGATTACGTGTCCCTCATCTACCGTGAGATTCAAGGTAGATCGAGGACCCAAAAGCACACCATATTATGGAGGAAGCTTTTCTGGGTTTCCACATTATGCCCCTTGCCCTGAAAACGTTGCACATTTTATGTTCAGAAATCAGTGCCGATTTCATGTTATCCATATGATGCTTGTTTTGGTTTTGGCAAGATTTTCGCCCCAACCAAGCGTCTCTCATCATTGCCACGGAGGGCAGCCCGGCAAATCGACAAGAGCTCTCGCTCTTCCTGTCATCCCAAACTCCTTGCAATGGCAGTATGCGAATTTCCAGATTATTCGCGTCGCGATATCAATTCCGTAACTTGGTAATATCTACATATTATACTCAACACGTGGATGTGAAAGAATTCTCCCCAACGTTTTGGTAAATTTTGGTTGGTCGACACCCGAAAGCACCGGCACCGCTTCCACCACAATCTCTGCAGCGTCCATCATCCAACCAGCCAGAACATCGGCACTTTTATCGTTATTATCGCAGGTAATCAGCGGGCGGCGTTTGGGGTGGCGAGCTTAAGCAACCGGCAATCTGCTCCCAAATACTGACGGTGGAAACCTATGAGCGGGAGCGATCCATCACTTCCTGGTATCATTGGTAAATACTTAACCGCTTCATAGATGCGTTAGGAAGAAGGATTCCTGGTTGCCGCGAGCTTACGCAAGCAAACCAACGTCATTCACCAGGATCAAGCACCACCTCTCAACCACCGAAGCGGAACGCAGTTCACAAACAGACCATTTACAGATACGCTCAGGCTCCAAGTCCATTGGTCCTGCGCCACGACCCATATCTTAACAAGGTTGTGATAGGCGCAGGAAACCCTTCTGCGTCCGAACAATCCATCCTCGCAGTCTCATGCAACGCCATTGTATCCTACTTCTCCCAAGCTAGAGTCTCCCCGAATCGTCTTCTCTACATTGCAATCAGCCGCATTTTCGACCATCAGTCTCCGCGCCCTTTTGGTGGCAAGAAAAGCCAGCCTGGATACGCCGACTACAACGGCTGGAGTGCACACTCATTGCTGGAGTACACCATGACCATATGTTTCAAATGGTACTGGGGTTATCGCGGTCCGGTTGCTCTGCAATTTGTCGTCGAGGCGGTGAACAACGCTTTGGTGCTGCATCTGGAGGGGAACCATGGCCACCTGAATGAATTGACGCTCAAGGGAATGAAGCGGGCAGGACACATTGACTGGTGCAAGGCTGCAATGCTCCCGTTAGAGTTACAGGATGTGCCAGATGTGGCAGAGAGTTCAGCTGTTCCAGAGGTGCTGTTTACACCAAGGCGGATTCAACTTGAAAACATTAAAGGCGGAATATCCGTGGATGGATGAATTAAACCTCGCTATAGTCTTCATGTTGCTGTGATACCAGTCCTTGCTCAGAGAACCAACGAAGTTCAACCGCTGCGTCAATATCGCTTGTCACTTCAGCTTAATTCCAACACTGCCCAAAAGATGACACACTACCTTAAAATTCACTTCTATCTACGTCACTAAGTTCTAGGCTTTGATCGTCCGAGACTTGTAGTTCCAACCCATGAAATGGGACCTAATCATATTTTGCTGCCGATAAAGTGCTACAGTATTATTCAGAGGCATTGCAAAATAATAAAGCGCCTCTGCCCCTCTGCAAATGTCTTTTGAACGCGGAGAGAGCAGGTACGGGGCCTCAAATGGAAAGTTATCAAAGCACTTCGCGTAGCCTGGTCTAGTCTTGGGACATCCGAAGGGCAGCGGCGACTAGATGGCAAAAATAAGAAGAAGAGAGTACACGATCCGGCGATACGAGGCTCCTATCTGCGATAGGAATGTCAACGATCGAGTCGAGAGGGGCAGAGCCTGCTGCCTTCACGGGGTTACATTATATTAGGACTCGTCCATGCACTCGCCAGTAAACTTAGAGAGGTACAACACCACGTGCATTGGTGGTGGGTTTTTTAACCCCCTCGATACGCCCACAACACTCATTTTATGTTGTAAAATCACATAACATATACTCTTTTTCTTGTTTTTTACCGAATTTGTTGTCGCCATTGCTTCGGCGAAAGGATCTGTTTGCTCATATTGATAAAAACAAAATAGTTTTTAGACCGCTAGCTAGTTTGTAAGAATACAAGGAGACTTAGTTTCTAAAGTGTCGCTTCTACTGTCCCAATGCATACCGCGATGTCATCGGACTGAGAAAGAACAAAGGAGTGGATGGCACTTGGCCCCTTTTCTCACTTAAGTTTTTCGGGTGATTTTTTATGTGGAAAAAAAAATGCAAAAAAATTGTTCGTAAAAATCTCAAATCCACAATCATCGACGAATTCGCTTTCGCGTTTCCGAGAAGAACCTGCAGTCGATATGAAATCTAAGAGGGGGAACAGAACAGCGTGTCATTTTGCGCTTTGGATTCTCCCCTCTTCGCGCTTCTCAGTTCACGTTGTCCAATGCCAATTCTTTTACTTAGAGCGAAGAAAGCGAAGTTACGGCCTTCACTCATTATTATTAGGATGAACGTTGGTCAAAGGAAGACATCTGGATTCCAACCACTGTCTAAAACAAGGGCTACTCACGAAATAACTCCAACTTCGGATTCCTCAACATCCCTTCATAGACGCGAACGGGAGTAACCGTTTATGTTGGGAGAGAGATTCTTTGAGAAACTTTTTGAATGTGCGCAGGCTGTGGTCTTCCATGATGACGCCGTTGGGGAAAACTATCTCCGCGAACATAAGGAGTCAATCAACTTGGGCAGATTTGATCTTTGAGTACTTAGGTATGCTAACAGGTTGCACTGCGCTTCTTAAACGCGCACGTAACTGGAGGAAACAACAATAGCGAATTCCTTTAACCTGGCCAACAGGAAGGAGGCACTTTTCAATCTCTTCGCTGACCCAGTGCAAGTCGAATTAATGGACCAGCTGAAATGTGACCGTTCAATGAAGTTCATAGACTATTTATATATTTTATAGTTTACCGATCCTAGGATGAATTTTTTATGATGCTCCTCCGTGTCCTTCCTGCCCATCTTGCTGATGTTCTTTTGTCCCAGCTGCAGCATGACCGCGATGTCGATTGAGGATTTTTGCCATTCATCGATTGAACGATCTTACAGCTGATCTTGTTCGGAAGTGCGCGGCATGCAGAATTCTCCGAAGTATTACGGAGCCGGGACTGGTGACTCCTGTTGGGCTAGTTGGTTGCTCACGAATTCCATCTAAACCGGATCATCTTCCTCAAAGCCCGAAAAACGGGACGCGAAAGCCAGTTTTAACTTGGGGTAGACACACTGCGTCTGAATTGTAGCTACCACGGGAGGACGCAGGAGAGCGACGAGAAAGGCTCCGTCCATTTGGAGCTGGAATGCGTTACCATGGATTGCAGGGTATGCACTTGCTACGTGAGGTGTGAGAGGACAGAGCGGCGCCAGATGACGTGGCGGTGGAGGAGAATGGATGCACTCGAATCCAAACCATCTGAAAAAGGGATGAGCTCGTTTGGACGGCAACTTGACCGCGTCGTCGATCACATCCGCGAGCGCCACGCAGCGGCGGAGACAGCGGAAGTGACCGCGTCTGGCGCGAGTCTCGCTGCGGCGAACGCATTCCTCGACACACATGCGACATTGCCGGAAGCGGGTCTCGGCACCGCCGCCGTCGTAGACGCGCTGCTTTACACGGTCGGACCAGGCCTCGTGGTCCACCAGAGCGGGCCACGCTACTTTGGCTTCGTCACGGGCGGAACAACCGACCCCGCCCTGCTCGCAGATCTGCTCGTGGCCTCGTATGACCAGAACGTGCAGGTTAGGCCGAAACCGTCTATTCTTCTTTCTTGATTCTCACGTAAAATGAGCAGGTGCATCTTCCCCACGTCTCCGTCGCCACGCGCCTCGAAGTGCTTGCACTCGATATGGTCGCAGACTTGATTGGCTTCGACGCCCGCTCAGTGTTTACTGGGAAAACAATCACAACAGGAGCAACATCAGCCAACGTACTCGGCCTCTGTGTTGGACGTGAGTATGTGGGCCGCCGGCTGTATGGACCCAAGTTCTCTGTCGCAGACGAGGGTGTTGCAAATGTCAAAGTGGCCGTCTTACATGCCAGTGGACATGCATGTGTGGCAAAAGCTGCCGCCATTGTTGGTATTGGTAGAAAGAACTGTTACGATCTTGCGGTATGCACTCCTTGATTTGCAATCAGACTTCCAACAGCCTTTCCATCTTCCAGGCGACCCCCAACTCACCAAACTTCAATCTGGAAAATTTGGAATCTACTCTAATTGACCTACAGAGCCGAAACGTGGGAGGGATCATTGTCTTATCGAATGGTGAAGTCAATTCGGGCCACCACACCTCCCACATCCCAGAAATCCGCGCTCTCGCTGACAAATACGGCGCCTGGCTTCATATGGACGCAGCATTCGGAGCCTTTGCACCACCCAACTCGGATAACTCAAATGACCAATACCGCCTCGCCGACAGCATAACCAGCGACGCGCATAAGTGGCTCAACGTCCCTTACGACGCAGGTCTCTTCTTTACAAAACGACGGGACCTCCTCCTGGCCACGTGTTCGCCCACGTTTGACCTCGCGGGTAGCGGGCCCGCGTACCTCTCGTCCACGAGCAGCGCGGTAGCTGTGTCACCGTCCTTGCAAGATGTCACGAGCCCGCTCATGACGGGCATTGAAAACAGTCGTCGGTTCCGGGCTTTGCCGCTGTATGCGAGCCTGCTCGCTCTCGGACGCGAGGGGTACCGGAGCCTGTTCGCGCGCAACGTGGCCTTTGCGAATCGCGTGGCGCGGTGGATTCATGCGAGCGGGGACTACATCCTGCTCAACAGCCTTGATTCGACTGTGGTAAAACAAGAGGAGGACGAGGTGGATGGGGTCCAGGTGTCGAGTGTGGTCCTATTTGCGGCGAAAAAAGGGAACCGGGGTGGGTTTGATGTTTCTGGACCGAATGTTCACGGGAACGCTCAGCTCGTGGAGCGTATCAATGGGAGCCGCATGATGTACGTGACTGGAACCACGTGGAACGGAAAGGGAGCCATTCGGTTGGCTGTCAGTAATTGGAGAACTGGCTTGCATGTTCAAACTGGAGATGAGACAGATACCGATTTTGAGACTGTGGTTAAAGTATTGGCAGGGGTAATGGCAGGAGGGACCTAGACTCTACTACTTTCTTCTCTTTCATTCCGAGGCTTTATTGTAGCTAAATGAAGTCCACTGCTTACAACACTTTATCCTGCACTCTTACTCCTGCTTCTCTGCTTGAACGCCAGTATCAGTCGCGACCTTTGGAGCATCAGCCTTCAGCTTCTCAGCGGCTTGTACGTTTACATCAGTTACTTCCTTAGGCGCTTCGTCGTCTCGCTTTTCCATGGCTGTAATGTTCGCTTCAGTCGCTTCCTTTGAAGCCTCACGATCACCTCCCTCTTCCTTCTGTGAATCACCGACTGCAGTTTCACGATCACTTCTCTCAACACTCTCCACAACTTCGTCGCCTTTCGCATCTGAGTCCAAATCTTCTGACGTTTCGTCGTCGTGGCTGGAGTCCGAATCATCCACTTCCTCGAAGTGATCACCAAAGTTGTAATCCTCGGGAACAGCTACTCCGGACGTGGCACCTGCCGCTTTGAGAGTTTCCACCACGCCCTTAGATTTGCAAAATTCCGCGTAATCCAAAACCTTGTGTCCCTCATTGTCGGCAGCATTGACGTCAGCCCCACACTCAATCAAAAGCTTCACAACTTCCATTCTAATCCAAGGGACTGTGTAATTTTCGTCCACTGTAAACGCCTGGTCTAAAATGACAACCATCAAGGGTGTAAGGCCCCGCTCTGCATCACGTGCATTGAAATCTGCAACTGAACCGATAGACCTCAGCCACTTGAGCACGTTGATGGTCCCACGCTGCGCTGCCATGTGCACAACTGTATAGCCAGGTAAGAATCGCAACGACTTGTCTCCCTCGACGTAGGGCGTAAACACAGCAGAGATTTCGGGGAACTTGACCAATAGCTTCTTGGGCACATCCACGTCACCGAAATTGTTGCCAATCATCACACCCATCATTCCTAACGCCTTGTGGAACGCGTTCAAGCTGGAGTTGAGCTTAGCCGCGATACCTTCTTCAACTGGGATGTGCTCAATGAAAAAGTCCATCAATTCTCGCGAAATTGTTGAGCTGCCTTCCTGAAGCAACAGACCCCACAGGGTGTCATTGTTACTGTCAAGGGCTATCTTGGCAGAGATGGGCACAGCATTTTTAAACAATGTGCGTGCAAGGTTCAAGTTGACAGAGTTTGCAGCTCCAAGATATAGGCTTTGCAGCACCTCTACGTCCAGCCGCTTGAATGTATCTGTATCAAGAAGGGGCAACAGAACCTCCAGAAGTTCAGCAGAAGCAGAACTGTACATTTCCATCATTACATCAATGAGTCCAACTGAGGAAGCCTTCTTCTCAATAAAAAACTGCACATTGTCTTGGATTGCTGCTTTGACTGCAGTTGTGAAAGGAGTCAATCCATCAGCATCCACGGCATTTAGAGAATCTGGCATCTTCTTGGATAAGTAATTTAAAATAGCCTTGTTATCTGAGGAACTGGAAGCACCAATGTGGAGTAATGTTCTCATCTTTTCATCACCTTCGAGAGCCAGATGTGCACCTATGCTCACCAAATACTCAACAGCACACAGATCACAGTTGAGAACTGCAAGCATCATCAGGTTCTCTCCATCTGCATTTTTGAGAGAAGCCAAGTAGAGAGCATCCTCCTTCTTGAATCTTGGCAAATTCTCAAACAATAGAGAGAGTGTTCCATTGCTTTTGGCAATGTCAACAAGATTCTTGTCTTCACCTTTCAGCTCAACATCCACTTTAGCACCAACTTCAAGCAGATACTGCAGTAAGTTTTCAGCTCCATGCTGTACTGCATAACAAAGTGGAGACCATCCTTTGCTATCTGCTGCGTGTAATATTTCCTCTGATTTGAGAACAGAGACAAGGTATTTCAATCTTTGAACTTGCCCATCACTTTGAATGAGCAATGCCAGGAAAGAAGTGTCACTGACAGTGTCAGTTGCTATCAACTTTTTGATGTTGTCTTCAGAAAGATTAGGTAAGACACTGGAAAAGTAAGCTTCCAATCCATTGGAACCAGCAGCAATCTCAAGAAGGCTTTTTTCCTCGCCAAGTAAATTCACCTCTAACACACTAACTCCAAAGTGTGAGATGAGGTACTCAATTGATGTCTGTTCATTCTGCTTCACTGCCCAGCAGAGTGCTGTCCACCCTTGCTCATCAGCAGTTTTCAATGCATCAGGAATGTGTTTGGCCAAGAACTTGGTTGAGTCCATACCATAATCAGAAGAGAGTAGATTTGAAATCACAGGCATTCCACTTCCATTCTTTTTTTGCAGCACAAGCTTGGCTTGTTCCACACCAAGGGCAGGGAAGATATAGCTATAATATGTTGTCCAGCGATTGCCTTCATCTGCTAGTTCAAACAAGGTCCTGTTGTCCTTGAAAATAATATCCAAGTTTGCACCAGCCTTGACCAAAGTTTGAACAGAGTCACCCTCCCCTGATTCCAAGGCATGCGCAACAGGTGTCCAACCTTTATCATCTGGAATATCAAGTTCATGCCTTCGCATCATGACCCATGTTTTGAACTCATTTGAGTACATGGCAGCAGCTTGTGTTGCAAGTGAAAGCAAGGAAAGGCCTCCTTTTGTAAAGCCCACAGATAGGCCTGCATGCTCCATCCACCTGATAATTTGGTTATGGTCTTGCTGCACAGCATAATGATATGGTAGATGGCCTTGCGCATCATACAGTTCGAGAATTTTGGCAGATCCCCTGTGTCAACATCAGTTTTGTCCAGTCCAAGAAAGGGGTTTACTCACACCATCTTCAAAACAATCTGAATCAGGTCCAAGAAGCCCCTCATACATGCAAATGTTAGCAAAGTTGAAGTAACTGCATCTGAAAGAGAGGTTGCGCCTTGCAAGAGCACATGAGCAACATTGTCCTGCCCCATTGAAACA
Organism: Chytriomyces sp. MP71; assembly: GCA_025201725.1. NCBI lineage: Eukaryota > Fungi > Chytridiomycota > Chytridiomycetes > Chytridiales > Chytriomycetaceae > Chytriomyces > Chytriomyces sp. MP71. The sequence goes on from MU614638.1 coordinate 47,826, forward strand.
GAAACTGTGAGAAGGGTGTCAGTGACTGGGCAGAAGTTGTGATTTGGCTTATGTATCTCCTCTGCCTTTGGCAAACATGACTCGCACAAGTAGCAGTCATCATCAATGTTACAAGTGAAACAGCGATATCTTATTTCTGACCCTTCATTTTTGCTGCACCCATTACAAGGGGTCAAATGCCACACATCAATTTTCTCCTCTAGCATGGATGAAGATCTAGAAACAGAGGTTAGAAAGCTGTAACGGCAAAACAAAAGCATATTTACTCCTCTGTCATGAATTGTTTCACATAACCAGCATGCCCATGAATTGCAGCTTGAAACAAAAGCTCCTTTCTCACACTGTTAGAGAGAGTAGGAGCTTTTGCCAAGATATACTCAAAAATGTGAAGGTGACCTTCCTGCAGTGAAATTGTGAGTGCATTTTGCCCTCTTTCATTCTCCACCATACAACAGCCTGGAATGACAGTTTCCAAGAACTTGATAGAATCAAACTCTGCATCCTGGGCTGCAAAGCCTGCTAAATTTAAGCCAGAGCCTGGTTGTCTCCAATCCAATGAGGCACCCATGGCCAAGCATTCCTTCATACTTTCAATATCACCTTTCCGTGCAAATATGGCAAGTGCAGTGTTTCCTCCATCATCTAACAGATCAATGGATGTCTTCCATGTAGCACTGAGAGCTTTGAATGATTCCAATGTAAAATCTTCATCATACAATGCAAGCCATGCATCATAAACACTGGTGCCATCGTTGGCAAGGATAGTTACATCAGCACCATGAGACAGTAAGATTGGAACTGCATCTAGATTTGGAGTTTTGAAAGCTTGGTACAATGGAGTCCAGCCATCATTGTCCCTCTCATTCAGTATGGATGGTGACACTTTGTCAATCAAAAATTCTAAAATGGCTTTTGATTCACTTGATTTGGAAGCAGCACATGCAAAATGCAGTAGGTTACGTCCAATGGTTGATCTACAGGCAAGAGTGCTTCCGGCTGCATGCAATACTTTGACAGCTTTGAGATTGCTATATAAAGCAGCATGCCCCATGAGTGTCACTAATTCATCATCAGCTGCATTAATCACTTCTGGGAGTGCCTCTGGAGATAAGCAAGAGAGCAGAAATTCTAATATTTCAATCATATTGCCATGGTTCTGCAGAGCTGAAAAAAACAGTTTAGGATCATTGAAATGGGCAAAATTGAGTGCCTTAAGGTGTTTGAGAAAAGAAAGCACATCATTACTATAACCAGAAGAGTCCAAAACTTTGGAGGCAAGTGTGGTGTTTTGACCAGCTTTCACATTTATCAAAGAAGGTTCTTGCACAGCTTTTAAAATAGGCAATATACCAGCTGGGTTGGGACTCCAGACATTCAAAAATGCTTCAAAAATATTCTTTTTCCCATTTGGTGAGAGGCTCCAACTCAACTTTGATTGAGTAACAATTAGTTTCAGTAACGCTTCATTTTCTTCATTTCTCAGTGCCAAAGTCAGACAGGAAATACCATTGTCATTTTCATCATTAAGTGAGAAGGAGGCTGGCATGTTTTGCAACAAGAATTGAATCATATCTTTGGTTTCTGCAGTTGCATTTGAGAAAGCAATGTGAAGGCAGCTGTCACCATTTGGTGCCTTAAAGCTTAGAGATGCTCCCTCTGACAACAAATACTTCACTATATCAAAGTTGCCACTTTCAATTGCATTAGTCATGGGAGTTCTGAAGGCCTTGTTCACTGAATCAATATTTACAGATTGTGGTATCAACTTGACAACAGCTTTGACGCACTGAAGCTTAGATGACTGCACTGCCAAATGGAGAAGCGTATCCTCCTCATCTCCATGAGTCTCAAACGTGGCACCAATCTGATGTAAATATTCAATCATCTCAACAGCACCTTCTTCAGCTGCACAATCAATGGGACGTTTTTCTCTTGAGCCTGCATCATTGATGGACATTGCTGGTATCTGATTTTTCAAAAATTTGAAAATTTCGACATGCCCAATACTAGCAGCAGAGCAAAGCAAATCAGCTAAATAGCATGTGTTTCTCTTGCTCAATTCAATACCATGGGAGATTATAGACTTCAGCAATCCTAGATCCTTGCATTCAATAACTTTGAGGCACAGTTGATCATAGTTGTCCATATCATCCAGAGTGACAGTGTCAGGAATATGAGCACAGATCAATTTAATCAGATCTGTGTTGTCTGACCTCAACGAATCTTTTGAAACCAATTCATTGAGTAGGTTCATGGCATCAAACCCTCCAACATTGAACAAGGCACCATGTTCCAGCAGAGCATTTACAAGTGTACCAGCTGCAGCATTTTGCTCTGTTGTACTCATGATGGTTTCCATTAGTGGTGTGAGCCCAAAGTAGTTTGGAGAGTTGATTGAAGAGGCATCCAATTTTAAAACTGCCCTCAGCATTTCAACAGATCCAAATTCACAGATATTCTCAGTCACACTATCTCCATCCTTAGCAAAAATTGGTTATTTACTCTGCATGATTGTGAGAGAAAAGGAAAACTTACCGATGAAAGAGATGAAAAGTCAACCCCCAGACTATGTAAAAATTCAACCATCTCAACAGAGTTTGAGCTAATGGCATACATCATTGTGGACCACCCATTGTAAGGAGACACTTCATAAAGTTGCTTCTTGAGAGATGGCTCTACTTCAAGAATTTTCTTCAGAAACTCAATATTCCCAGCTGAGCAACAAATCTGAACAATATTGACTTCATTTTTCACCATATTGGGCATACAAACATCCAATTTGGCACCCTTTTCCCGCAGATAGTCAAAGACAGCCATATTTTTGCCACTAATGCTGTGCATGATGGGTGTTAACAAGCTTGAATCTGCATCTTCTAGGCTGTAACGGATTCCAGATTCACTCAAAAGCCATTGGAGTGTTTCTAACTGGCCATATGAGGAAGCAATGGAGATCAAATTCATTTTGTTGGAGGTTTTCTCATTGATGAAGAGAGGTGAAACTGAATGGAGAAATTTGGCCATATTGACATACCCACGGGCAACAGTGTAAGTCATGGCTGTCCATCCATTTTGGTTGGTTTTGTTCAGTAACACATCCCTTGAAACAAGAGGAACAATTGATTGCAGCAATTCCAAGTATCCATAGTGAGCACAGAGCTGAATAATGTTGTTTTCATGCTCATAATTATTATCATCTGATGTGTCAAGAGTGCCATCAAACGCACCACCTAGACTAAGCAGGTACTGAGCAATTTCAACGTGGCCTGCAAACATTGCATTTCATCATCAGGTAAATCAAGAAAAGCAAAAGAGTAAGTTCATACCTTCATGAATTGCCCATATAAGAGGTGTGAAGTTGTGAATATCTCTTTGGTCCTTGTCACAGCCAGCACTCACAAGGTATTTAACTACTGTGATGCCATCTGCTGTAGGCTCAGTTCCAGCTGCACAATGCATCAGTGACTGCTTTCTGACAGGCTCAATGACAGAAATATCAGCTCCATTTTCAATCAGAAGCTGGGTGGTTTCAATGTTGAGTGCTGCAACTGCAGAAAAGAGAGTAGTGTAACCAATCTTATCCTGAACTTCAAGAGAAGCATTCTTCTCTAAAAGTAGCTTGCATACTTCCTTGGTGTTGGAGGCTGAGATGGAAGCTTATGAGTGGCAATGGCAGGGGAAAATAAACTTCCATTACACACCTGCAGCCAAATGCAGCGCAGTTGACTTGTTTGAATCATAGGAGTTCACATTTGCACCCATGGCAAGTAAAATTGAAATAACCTCTGGGCTTCCATGGCCAGCTGCGGCAATAATGGGAGTGCGCTCCAACAACCCTTTTGCTTCCACTTCTGCACCACAATCAAGGAGCAATTTGACCATTTCTGCATTATCTTTAGCTACAGCAACATGAATCAGAGGCAATTCCTTCTTGTCTGTGTTGAACTTGTTCACATCATAGCCATCAGCGATGAATTTTCGTGCCTCTTCGACAGCACCAGCATTTACAGCATCTCTCAATGTATTCAAATCGAGACCTGATTCTGAGTCGGCATCACCATCTACTTCTTTGAGCTTGGATTCAATTGCCTCGATCAACTGATTGATGGCACCCTCTTGGTCATTTGGGTTTCTCGCATCAATGTACTTGGATACCATGAGTTTTTTTCACTATAACATCTCATATAGAAATCTCACCAAAGTTGGACTAATATCCATTCCTAGCCAAGTGTAATCCCACGACGGAAGTTTAGGCTTGTTGACGGCTCTTTTGAAACAGTTTAAATACGCACACAAACACAATGACGCGGGAAAAAATTCTCACTTGTCCGAAACGGGTTTGCGTTTCTCGACGCCGACAATTCGTTTATCCCGCTTCTCATTCGCAATTTTCTTGGCGGCCGCACTCGTAGTGTCTGCGGGCGGTTCTGCGACTTCTACGCTTTCAGTTTTTTCGTCCTCTCTGCCAGTGTCCGCAGATGGTGACTTCCCGACTGTACGATCGATGCATCAGAAATATTTACGAACAAAAGTCTTACCTATCAAAGGAATCATAGGTAGCTTCATCTTTTGAGCAAAAAAATATTCTTTCTTGCAGTTAGCACTGTCGGCGTATGCATCAGACGCGTGAACAATGACTATTCCAGCTTCGTTTCTAATAGCCTCGGCCAACTGATCAATCAATGGCTGCCCAGCACCGAGTTTCACGACATCGAGCCAGACATCCCATCCTTGGCTTTTGAGAATGTCATATATCATTCGAGGGTCCGTCACTCCGGCGTCGTCAATCACGCTTGCAGGTTTCTTTCCAGCCGTTACATCCATTTCCATTTGACGACTATTCTTTGTAAGTCAACCTCAAAAAGTGATTGGAGGTAGGAGTGTGAACGAACCGCGAATTTTGCCAACAATAACTGATGAAGATGGTTTTCTTGATAGGGCCCTTCTTTGGCGCGATGGACTTCCTTGGAGCCTCTACGATGGGGACTTCTCTGGGTGGAGAATCTTTGACGGCATTTCTCATCATCATTCCTGCGCTGCCTTCACGAGGACCGGGCAACAGCAGGCTGCCCCCTCCTATTGCGCTCACGTCGATATGCATGGATTTCGCCAACTCGAATTGTTCAGTCCATCGTTTTTGCTCAAACGCAAAGCGGCGTTCCTCCAAATCCATCTGTTGGGCAAACCGACGTTCCTCCGCCTCGATGCGCAACTTGTCTCGGCGTTCCTCTGACTCGATTCGAATCTCCTCGACTCGCAGCGAGCTTTGCTGCAGCGCGATCTACTTCGACGTTAGGAAACAAGAGGGGGAGGAGATCCTTCACGTACGAGCTGAGCCAGAATCTCGGCTTTTTGCGCATCAGCAGAAGCAAGCATTTCTACGGTTCGGCTAAGACTCAGCCGATTAGCGACGGTAGTGGGCGGCGAGATGACGTCTTGAGGATCGCGATCTTGGACTCCATGCGGAAATGGTGTCAATGAAGTCCCCCTCTGCGGGAACGGCGAGGAGGTCTCAGATCCCTCAGCTCCGTTCTGCGGATTGCTGGAAGCACTTAATACGGCAGCCGAGACACGGCGGCGTATGAAGTTCAGGGACTCCATCTTTCAAATTGGAATGATCTTTCAGTCAGAATGGTCTTTGATTGATTCTTTTGCGCTCGCCCAGTCAATTGAAAAAGAACAGGGCAATATTCACCGTAGATGTATGGTGCAGAAGCAACTGTCGCACGACAACAGAAAATAAGCTTAATTATAGAATTCGTGAGAACGAAATATATTCTTGTTATGATATTGAATCATGTACACTAATTGGGTTGGCTTGATTGCCAACCTCAACATAGTCTTTGGTGACCCGCAGTTGAGCACAAACGTATTAAAGCTGTATCTGCACATTTCCAACAACAAAACAGACCAATTATTACCAAAAAATTGGTCCTTATCAAGGCAACACGATAGCAAGTCTCACCTGTGCACTTTCCTACATTATTGCGACTTATTTCACAGCCGCTCGCACACCCGAACATCTGCATCTGCAGCCGTCAAAGCAACCGGCAAGACCTGACTTCCTGTTCTTCGCGGACACACGTTTTGTGTCACCGGCGAAAATTTTTCACATCACTTTGCACGAGACAGAACCCGGACTAAACTCATGAACTTTTTAACTTTCTTGCGGCAGTGTTGTGGTGGAACACAGACCTACCATGGCAGAACCGCAAGATCTCAGGAGCCCCAGCTGGAGGCGGAGGAGGACCCTTGCGGAAGCATTCTTGGCACTTTCAGACTGAATGGCACGTTCGCAAATGAAGGGTACGCCAAATCTGAAAACAACCAGCTCTGTAATCAATGTTCTGGAAGAGAGCGGCCATATGGGTGAGATCGTTGCGGCACCAAGTAGGGACTGGAGGAAGCTCAACACAACCTGGCAGAAAAATAAAATTCTGTATGGTACTGAGGATGATGTGAAGGCTGGCGAGACAGCAGCTCGAGTTCGCGGAATCTATGATGAGTGTCTTTCATGACCGCGGTAACTATGATTGTGTGGTGTAGATAGAGGACTGTCGAGGGGTCGACACTAATTCGTGAGAGGAGAAATATATACAGTGAATTTTAATGATAAGGAGAAAGACTTGATGCAAAGCGTGCGAACAAAACTTGCGGTTAGGAAGGCAAAGCGCAACCGGTCACTCTGGCACTCGCGGTCGAAACCAACCCACAAGTGGATAATGATCACTCATCTCAGAACCCGTCTCACACCCCACGACACTGCCCTCCACCATCTCCAAATCCAAAAACGATAGTATAGCTTCCTCGGTACCCCCCGATCCCATCAACGCACCAGGACTAACAGCGGCCACACTTACGCCCATTTTTTTACCCAACAACATATAGTCCACACGGCCTAACACACTTCCCGCCTTGACGAGCCGATTTCGTCCATCCCCTGCAACCGTGTCGCCCTGTCCAGCACCCTTCTCCACTCCGCGAAAGACATCCTCCATCACACCCGCACCTCCCAGTAGCCCCATCATGAGAGCATACTCGGGCGAGTCTCCAGCCCCCGGAGATGGGCCACTTATGTTGAAGTCTCCTGTGACAAGCAAACCAGTCTGCACCGTGATTGCCTGCAGGTGTAGCACCAGTTTAGGCGGCAGACTGTGTTCCGGCGGCGCGGCCTGGCTGAAGGGTTGGAAGATGTTGGCGCCGCTGGATGCACCATCCTGAAGGAAGTCGAACGGGCTGACAGGGCTTGGGGGAAGGAATGGGCTCGTGGGGGTGTCGGCGCGGGTTGCAGTCACAGCGGCAGCGGCGGATGCGGCGGATGCGTATTCGTCAATCATGTCGAATTCGTCTCCGCCGCCGCTATTGCTGAGTTGGAATTTACGTGCTGGTGTTGCAAAGGAGGTTTGAGGAGTACTGGAGCTGCGGCGATGTTGCGGGAGACTGTTTGAGCGCTGCGCGAGTTTTGGTGGTTCCGTGGTAGCAGATGAGTCCTTTTGATTTGGATTGAGCGGGATAAGAGACGTCAGGGAGAGGATGACTTCTTGAATGTATTGTGTAGCTTCTCGAAGCTGTAGTCGTCGTTTGATGACATCGTCTAGGAATACAATCTATTAGACTGCAAGAGAAGCGAATTGGGTTAGGCTGCTTACAAGAATCCAGTTGCAAATTGAATATGAGGAGCCGCTTTCCTGCGCCCCATGCCTCCGACATATCCAACAAGAGGGCACGAACTCCATTCCGGCTTCGTGAGGAGACAGATACAGAACCAGAAAACGTTCTTAAAGAAGGTACTGTGAGTGGAATAGAAGGCAGAGACAGGTGGGGCATTGGTCGTTTTGATGGAGGGTATCTGGCGTTTTGTTGTCGTGTATTGGGTGATACAGCGCATCTATCTGCATAAATACCGAATGTGCTTTGTTATTATTATTATAAAGACGATATTAAGTCCATTCGCTGGGCTATCTACTCACCATCTTCTGCAGGGGCGTCTTTCCAATCACCGACCCGTGAATGAGCAACCCACAAACCACCCGTCCGCGCGAAATAAAATGCAAGCGTATTGACAGTATTGGCAATCAGAGGAATGTTGCTGGACCGTAATGCTGTGGGAATGGAGTGTGACAGGGATAGTCCCGAAGTCAAGATATCAACGCCTGGGCCCCAGACCTGCATTTGGAGTTCAAAATGCGATCATGTACAAACACGAGATAGAAATACCTCCTGCAACAGGCAAATATGGATGCCCCTGCAAAAGTCGAGGATACGTTCGGCGCGAACCGTTAGCCCACTCGCGACACGCGAATGAGAATGGATATTTGCGACTAATGCTGTAGTCCCATTACCATTTGTATTTAAGTACGCAGGCAGACCACTGTTAGTGGGGCTTGTCGCCAGTGAGGAAGTGTTGGTGGAGGGCGAGGGAGTGAGAGTGATCTCGGGGACTAACGCCGTATTGAGGGAGCATATGGATACTGCGGTATGAGGGTTGTTGAGATTCCTGTTATTCGGGGTTGAAGCCACCGTTGACGTGTAAAAAACGTGTTGTGCTGGCGTTGAAGATGCTTGTGGCTGGGCTGGCGCCAACGAGACAGTCGCATTTTGCAGCAAAGACGGTGACAAGCCGAGTGCGAGAGTGGACATGGGTGGATAAACGCTGGCTTTTGCCGAGATGACGACGGCTGCGCTCTGATTCTGGACTTGACTTTGGGCCTGACTCTGACTCTGCTGGTTGGCCTTTGCGCTCGTCAGCGCGTGCGAATGCGTGCGCCATTCGAGGCTCTCGCCGCCAATCAGGTCCCAGTCCAGTTCAAGGGACGAGCCCGTCGTCGGTCCAGGCGCTCTTGCTCCCACAGTTAAAGTGCCACCCAGATCAGGCTCCGTCCCGGTATGCTCAGGTCCTGCAGCGCCTTCCACGTTCTCTTGATCAAGCAGATGCCCAGACCGCGTTGCAATAGGTTGCGCGTCTCGGTCTTCGTCAGGTGAGCTAGCTGTAGCAGCTTCCATCTCCACAGACTTTCTTTCGAAACGCTTGGCCGAACGACTCCAAACATATCAACGCGAGACACAGGTAAACACAATGCTTAGATACAACAATGATGGGATTTGAGAGGAACACTGGATGACAGAGGTCCTTGCTTCAAGCCTGTGCCCGTCACAGAGAATTCAGAACAAGGACCCACCAATTCTGCAATAGTAAAGAACATACCTGACGCCATCGTCAACACGAAATGACGCCAAAATCTTAGGAAGCCGATGAAACGATGGAGAGTCAACATAGCATTTGTTTCCTTAGTAGCCCTTCGATCTGAAGAGTGATATTGCCCAGGAACAGTTGTCGAATTGTCACAGGAGAGCAAGTTGAATCCCTTTATTGCAATAGTTTCTTGAGGGAACAGGCCTCGCAAATCTAGTAGCGCCTGTAAAGCTTGCGTGATACCGCTAAGTTGTAAATGACATAAAGTTGACCTTTCCAGCGTCCAACTGCATTTCTCCTTTTGTATTGGTGCGCCAAAACGACTGGTTTGCCGTACAGAAATTATTGAATTATTCCATGGATGCCATTATTGATAGAGTGTCTTTGATCAAAGCAGTGGGGTTTTTTCGACTGCTGCAAAAACGGTAGGCTGATGAAAAAATCATCAGTTATGCTTGCGATTGTGCATACACTTAAGGAAGGAAGTTGTGCGTGTCCAGGCAAATAACGCACATAATTTTTATTATCCAAATCACTCAGCAGGCTTCATCTTGGCTGACACCATCTCTTTCAA
>MU614639.1:0-10120 GCA_025201725.1 Chytriomyces sp. MP71
GCAGCAAGGTTCACAGGATTAAAATGAAAGTTGCGGCAAGACTTGGCAAAATGTCAGCTGAGACTTGGCGGAGTTTTGTGCAAATCATTCCATCACCCGCGAAAGTCCGAAATTGTCTCATAACAACTCCCATTCCCACCTAGACAACCAATGCTACCCATGAACTGCATCTGTGACAACATATGCAATCACCATCTCAAACACAATAACCCATTGCCTGGGGAAATCAATCCCCCATATAATCCTGAGTATCCACTTCTTTGTATGGTCAACTGGGTTGATCCACAACCCCCTCGCCCCTCCATCCTTACCAGCATTCAACAGCACTTGGATGTGGAGTCTACTACTCCTGTATGAGAATCAACAGAACCAGAAAGAGATGGACACTGTAGAAAGGGAGTTACTCCTGTTGCAACAGAATGGACCGCCCACCCCGACATTGGAAATACAAACACAGATGAGCACAAGTACAATTGGCTCATTACATGCAAATTCCATTTATTTAGGTCATCAATTTAGGGCAGCCCTCTAACGTCAAACTTTTGGATGTCGACCCTGGCCGCGAGTTTACCCACCACCATCGCGACTGCAATTTTTGCCCAAACTTCTACGCAAAGTAGACAGAGCTGCCACATAGGCATCTTGCATTGAATGTAGCACCTTTTGATGTTGAGGCATTACAGGCTCCTCTCGCCTATCAAGAACACACCTAAGCCCAACAGCAAAGTCACGAATTACCTTAATCCAATGGGTTGAGTGCAAGGAAATCCACTCAATCCTGAGGCCTTGCATACCCTCTGAACAAAACGCAAAGCCTCATCTCTCCATAAATCTGCCCTCAAAACACAGCATCAAAGGCTGCCTTAATTTGTGAAATGGAAAAATGTAAGATTGAAAGCCACCACCCTGCTCCACTCCTCCTTAATAATCCAAGCAATTATTGAAGCACTTGTGTTACCAAAATTGGGATGTCTGCAAGGTCAAGATCAATGCAGATGGTATCATCAAACAATACGGGTGGGGTGAGCTCCTCAATCCAACACACACCCATGCCACAGATGTGCCTGACGAGCAAGCTCAACACCCAAGCAGATTGGACCAATATTTTCACACCCAAGGGGAAAGGCGCACTCGTGCGTGAACTTCATTCTCGCTTTTTTGGTGGCTGCAAAATTGTCCCTTATCCCACCTGTTTTGCTGGAGGGGAAGTGTTGAGACATTCAAGCTTCGTGCGTGATGATGACGTATTGTTTCATATTGTATTTGCAATAAATAAGAATTCTGGTCCAACAATGCTCGTCCTTCAGACACGCAGCAACCAACTTCCAGCAGCCAGGGATACAGGTCGTGTATGCCAGCTAGGGATACAGGTGTAGGCATACATCACCTGTATCCCTATTTCAACACAAACCAGTCACATTTTTTTGTGAAAATTCAAAAATAAATTTTTTAGTAGATGAGAATGAGTCGATATTGAGTCGGAAGGAGCCCTGCAAGCAATGTCAGATTCAACAACACAGGCGTTCGAACAGCACTCTGTTCCTTCTGCACATGCCTGTCTGCTGCAGCTTCGAAGTTATGTCAGACAAGAATCGAGAGGCAAAGAAGCAAAGCCTCCTCCCACACAAACATTGTAAGAAGTTGATGAGGAGAAAGATTTGCTTTGATCAGGTTGATCCGCGCAAATCGTCGGACATGACACGTCAGAGCCGGGCAATGCGTATTGGCCGTTGCAACAAAACAGGTGAACAGAATTAGTTTAATTGACAGATATTTGCCTTAGATCTCATGATAAGGCCAGCTCGGATTTATGCAAGCCATTACACTGTCTGGGCCGATCTGCGAGCCTGAGATAAAATGAGGCGTGCGTGGCTTCTTATCAGGCGAGTCAAAGCAGGCTGGAGCGAGCATGGCGGCCAATGGATGATTATTTGGTCCATATAAAAAAACACCACACAAATGCTATTTTGTTTCATTTTTAACACAGTCGCTTTAACAACAGCCGCTAGCTTTTCCTTGATCCCTTGCTCCAAGTGGTTGCACGGTGATAGGCGAAGACCCACTCAACCCTACCACACGCCGCGGACCAAACTTGACTCCGTGCGCCTCTAGTTTCCGAATTTCTTCATCTTTGAAGCTCGCAACATCACGTTCGGCCAAACCCAGGCTGTCAAACACGAGTGACGCGACAGCGAGAAACGCATTTGCCGTGTTTTCACCCGTTTTTGCGCTTGCTTCTGTGTAAAGCAGGCCGTGTTTTGCTGCGAAAGCTTCTCCTTCTTCGCGAGAAACTGGGGTGATTGGAATATTTTAGGAAACTTTTTGCTCGTCAGCTGCCCCTCACCTTGCCTGTGTTCGGCCATATCTGACTTATTCGCAATGAGAATCGTTTTAATGTCGTCATTCCCGTGCGATTTGACATCGTCCAGCCACGTCACAAGATGTTGATATGTTTCTTTTCTTGTCACTGACCCCCATCAAGTTAGCTGAGACAGTGACACGAAACAAATTGAATGAACGCAACTATCGTAGACGAGAAGACAGCCAATAGCTCCCCGATAATACGCGCGAGAAATGCTGCGAAACGACTCTTGGCCTGCGGTGTCCCAAATCTGCAGCTTCACTCTTCGATCTTTCACACTCACAATCTGCGAACCAAACTCGATGCCAATCGTGGTTTCGGTGGGCACTTAAGTTTGGGGTAGGATGAGGAAGACACTGAAGGTCGAACTGCGACACTCACAGAACTGGTTATTTGTGAATCGGAGGAGAAGACATGATTTGCCGACTCTGCGTTTAGTTCGTAGGTTAGACCGTCGTCAAGGCGGGCCAGTGATCATCGTGATCCCGAGGGCACTGACCCTGAGTCGCCTACGCTGATGAACTGAGACCGTGATTGGTAGGCTGCATCGAAGGATGGGGAGGCCGAGACATACCTTGAAGAGGAACTCGTATCCGGTCGAGGATGACATTTTGTTGTTCTAAATTTCTATGCTTGATAATAAAAACGTGAGAGAATCACTTTAATTTCTCAATCATAGCAATAAACTCTTTCCCCTCTGATACATTGAAGAAGTCGATGTTCAGCTTACAACCGTTGAGACACCCGACTGAGACGCGCAGGGTTTCCGTCACAAATGGGTGCGTCAAAACATGACTCGACTTCAGCAGCTCAGTTGCATCGAATGAGGCTGCAAACGATGATCCAGCTATGTCATGGCGGAGGGGAATAATCTGCACAACTTTCCGCATTCCAGTGCTGAAAGCAGTTATGATGCCTCGTTTCCAAGCATAAATAGATCCGTGCACGCGATAAACAACTTCATACTGAACATTGATTCGTTCAGAGATAGCTAAACTATCCAAAAGACTCACCGAATATATTCGCTGCAACTTGCCATATTTTAGTTTCATGCTTGATTCCCGTTTCATCTCGCTTGACTTCAAAATGGAGACAGCGCTTGTCGATTTGTTGGAAGCTTGGGTTGTAGCCGTGGGCAAAGTTTTAGCACTTACCAAGGTGGATTCCGTTGTATTCAAATACATAAGAGACTGATTCTTTCCCGGAGAGGCTACTACTTTGGAGTTCTGTTCAGTCTTAAGAGCAGGGAGAACCTGGTGTAACTGAATGATGGAAATTGGCTGGCTGATTCTGTTTAAGGATATTACGCTACTCGTACTTGCTCGGCTTTGCGAACTTAGGCACTGGAATGCTTGTTGCAAAAGCGTGTAATCATATGTAGCTTCCTCATAAAGAAGTTTACAAATGGGCACAAGATACATGACGACTGGAGCCGATGTGCACATCCAAACAAGAGCGCATTCTACTGTCAAATTTGAAACTATATCCATGCTTGAATGAGGGAGGATAGAAAAGCCAAGGGTGGCAAACAGAAGAAAGAACGACGTGACAAGCATCAATGTAAACTCTGAATGGGCAGATCCGATCGCATGAGACTTGATGGTAATCATCATAAAACCAAGAAGGATTGTAATACATGCTGCCCAAAGTGCGTATACTGGTACTGGGTTCGCAGCTTTGGACTGTGCACATACCAGCTCCACTATGAAATCTGTACCACATGCTTTCACGGTCTGCCGGAGCTCCATTTTCGTCAGCGCGCACCAAACAGCGAGCAAGATCTGCATTGTAATAATGATAAGAGCAACTGGGCGCATCCAAAACGAATCGCACAATTGTCGTGTCGGGAGCTTCTGGTCAGAGCTATATATCCAATATAAGCGCAGATTTTTGACTGCTATTGCACTTGCCATAATTGAGAATGCAGTCAATTGAAGATACAATCGGGATTTGCACTTCACAGTGGTAGGAGCAAATAGATAAAACGTATTCGATAGGTAGGAAAGTAGTGCCCCTGCTCCAACAATGCATACGAATAGAATTGAAGAAGTTTTGACAATTTTCTTTGTTCTATAGCCGACAACAACGGTTAAGAGCGATGTTGCCAGAAGGAATCCACTGATAGCAAGAAAAACAATCGAAATTCCAGAAATATTGGTCAAAGTTACTTCTTGAATTTTATAGAGAGGGCTATCGGGTGGAGGGATCGATGATTCGTCGAAGAAGACAGGGACCGATTTGGGGAAAGCAATAAGACTCGTGAAGTTCAGGTCAGTGTAAGCGAATGGAATAGCGTTCAGTGCTTCATCTACACCGTCAATGTATAACACTTGCCCAGCCCTATCGGAAAGAGAGTTGGAAAAACTGTGCTCCAAAAGCAATTAACTAACGCCGCTACATCGCCGTTGGGAGTCAACAACACAGGATTACTTAACAATCCAGAATAACCTAGCGTAAAGTGACACATTAGAGAATAATAAGATATTCAGTACGATATTCAAAGTACCAGTATTACTGAAAAGGGAGTAATTCATATCCGGTTGCAGTTGACGTGAAGCCAGCATGCTCGCATTCTGATTTCGAGACAACAGATTATGCATTCCATGCGTCAACAGCCCTATGCAATCGTAGGCATAGATAGCATTCGTGTATTGTCCGATGTCGCCATCGGAGAAGTTGAGGCTGGAATTTTGTCAGTCGTTCTGAATCTGAGGAACAGTGTTTTTGGAATTTACCCCCATTGCTGCTGCTTTAATCTAAATCGGTTGAAGAAATCGTCCATCACATCGATAGGTGAACCGCCAGGAAGCCCAAAGTTTCCAATGTAATCACTCATAACTCCGCGTGCTTTGCGAAAGTAATCGGTACCATATAAAGTTTGATTGTCCGGAGGATATATTTGATTCTCAGTGAACCAGACGTATCGGTCACCAACAAACTGATTCTTTCTGTGGGTATGATGGGTCAAACAGGATGAAGTGTTCGCCATCACGAAGAAATGCAAAACCCACTGCGCCAAACTGAAATAGATTGACTGAGTATTATCCGAAGTAGCGCAAAGGTATATATATCTGCTTTGAAGTTTAGCTCCATCTTAATCGTAAAATTCGGTGGAAAGTAGGGCAACACACCTGGCATCAGATCTTGCAAGCGATTCGGTGATATAATCCACGTCTGCATCAGTGACCGTTGGAATTGTAGCGGCAATTTCAATCCCAAACTTGGTGAAGCTTTTGATGGCTTCGACGCAAACTGGAAGTTGATATGTTGAGCCAAAAATGAGGCGAATAAACTACAGCACCAGATTCTGAGCTAAGGAGCAACGATTCGTCAGACACGATGGCGACTCTTCTAACTCCCCAATTTCTAAAAGCAAGCGACTTCGTTTCGGCATTGCCTGTCACTGTTTTTGAAAGTTAATGAGTTCAGCTTCACACGAACACCCTCAACTTACAAGAAATGGTTTGAACATAGTATGGATAATTGTTCTTATCCAGTAATGTCCGAGACGTTTGCGTTGCTCCGCAAAATGGAAGTTGGTATTGCCCATACACCTGTGCCGAAAACCTGACATACATGCGAGTCAGGTTTGTTCATCGGCATAAATCAATCTCTATACTTGGTAGTCGCTGAAAAAAACTCTCCAAAGACGGCTACGACATCTGATTCGGACATTCAAACATTTCAGGTTTGAAAATAAACAAAGCATCAGCATACCTGGGTGTTCTGTCGCAATCTCGTATGCGGTCGCAATGGCCTGTCCTCCAGCATAAGCCCTGATACGCGTCTTCGGCTTTTTTCCATACGGGTAATAACTCGAAAATCGCTTGATTTCAATCGTCACTCCGGACAGAACATTTTCCGCCTGATTGATTTCGTCTACTGCAATGGCTGCAGCGAAGTCGTTCCAGAAGAACCAAGCACCTAAGGACAACGAAGACGCGTCTCCAAATGCGGAGACGTCGATTTGATCGAAGCCTCCCACAACTTGTGAGTCGTTGAAGGTAAGCCCCGGGAGTCTAAGGAAGCGGGTAGTGAGAAGTAGATGCCTTCATAATGAGAGCGAGGATGTCTGGACGTACAGAGAGTAGGGGCCCACGAAGGCGATGGTGATTGTCTCCTTTCTCGGCATAGACAATCCTTCATCCAGATAATGACATCGGGAATTTCCTTGAATCTTCGAACATAGAAATTTTGAAGGAGAGGAATTAGAGACTACACGGTCCTTTTGATGATCTTAAACCCCCTGCCAGTCCATCTTCGGGTGTTATTCTCAGTGGTTGTGAAAATGATTCTATTTCTCAGTTACTTGGAACGAATTTAATGGGACGTGGAAACGAACGGATAGAGGGCTAAGAATTGAATGTCGAAACATCTGCTTTCATTATTGTGGCAAGCTGGATGGGAGAGACATGAGGAAGCAACTGAAATAAAAGGACTTTGACAATAAGCCACCAAGACAATCATCGTAACCTATGTCTCTCCTTCCCATCGACAGCATCAACGTGCGCATCTGCCTCTTTTCGTGAGAGCGGTCTTCTGATTCTGGCTTGTATGTGAAAACAGACGGTGACAGAGTCGATCGGGGTCACGCTCAAGGACTCTGTGGCACAGGCGCTGCTGGGCGACGTGGAATACCGCATGCGCGAAGTCATCTTTGTAAGTAGTTTTAGTTCAGCTGTCTTGGACACCGGAAGAGCGTAAGCCAATCCGCAAACACAGGATGCCCGCAAGTTCATGCGCCACGCGCGGCGATCAACGCTTACTCCAGATGACGTGAATCATGCCCTCAAGGCTCGCTCCATGCAGGTTTCTCGCCCCGTCTCCCCTCTCATGTCCTGTGAATCCCGCTGATGCAAAAACTCCAGCCTGTGTACGGATATTCGAGCCAGGCCCCGACCCGTTTCAAATCCACTCTCGCAGCCACGGTGCAGGCCGCCGCGAGCCAGCGGCTTTACTATGTAGAGGATCCCGAGATTGATCTAGACACGCTCATCAACGCGCCGCTGCCGCCCGTGCCCCTGCACGTGACGTTCACGGCACACTGGCTTGCGATCGAGGGCGTGCAGCCGGCCATAGTGCAGAACCCGACACCCGCAGGTGCGTGTGTGGTGTTATTGTTTATCGCACCTGCTGCGTGCAACCCGGCTATGAATAATTCGGTGACAGACGTCAAGGCCGCGTCGTCCGATGCCTCTACGGCCGAGGCGTCCGCTCAGCAGCATCAACAGCAACAATCCGTGCTGATATCGACTGCGAATCCGGACCAAGCCACTGTCAACGGCGAGGTTCTAGTGAAGACGGTGCTCTCCAAGGAACTTCAACTTTACCATGACAAGATAACGGAGGCGATCCTAAGTCTCAACCATTCGACGGTCGCGCTTGCGGTCGATTCACTTCAGACAGATCCCGGTATTCAGCCCCTGCTGCCTTACTTTGTGCAGTTTATGACACAGAAGGTGGGGACCGATTTTGGTTCGCATGACGTTACAAACTCTTACGACGCGAGGACATCAACTTTGACAGATTACAAAACACGTGCGAAACCTCAAAATTCTCTGGAACATGATGCGCATGACGCGTGGTCTCTTGAACAACAAGAATCTATTTATTGAGCCTTATGTAAAGTCCTGTGTTGATTTATTCTCTGTGTGGGTCCGATTATTTTGACCATATCGTCTATTTCAACAGTTGCACCAACTCATGCCCAACATTATCACATGCATCGTATCCAAGCGCATCAGCGAAAACCCTCTAGAAGATCATCACGCGCTGCGCAGATTCTCGGCAGACCTCGTCGCCTACGCCTGGTACACACCTGGTTGGAACGACTTGTCCCACTCACCGCCACCTCCCACTCCCTTCAAACAAAAAAGCACAACCTACACACCGACTTATCCTACCCTGCAGCCCCGCGTCACCAAGACGCTCCTGCGCGCCTTCCTGGATCCCTCCAAGCCCAATGCGACGCACTATGGCGCTGTCGTAGGCCTTGCGCGTCTCGGGAACGAAGTCGTGCGGCTGCTGCTGCGGCCGAACGTCAAGGCCTTCGCAGCTGAATGTCTGTGCGCCAATGGCGCTGCGGGGGAGGCGGAGGCGCGGGACAGGGATATGTGCAAGGATGCGATTGTGGCGATGCTAGTGGGACATGTTGTTGAGGAGTGGCGACATTCGGAAGGGGGAGCGCGTGCGCGTGGGGAGGAGGTTCGTGGGCCGGAAAGGGAAGGGTTGGAGCAGGAGATGGTGGATATGTTTGGGGAGTTGGTGGGGGGTGAGGTTGCGAGAGTTGTGTATGAGATTTTAACGGGAGCATCGGGAGCTTTCAATGTAGTTGGTACTGTAAACATCGGGGAGGGTAGGTTGGCAGGGTTTGAGATGGATTTGGATTTGTAAAGTATTTATTTCGTTGTAAAATCGGTAAGACTGGCTCACACCTTGTCTGTATCAACTTCGAAGGAAAGAACAATGAAAGACGACTATGGAAAGGGCCATGTCAAGAACAAAAAAATATCGTTTAGTTGTTTCATTATCCAATTCTTAATCTTTTTCGTAAAGGCCATAATGAACCCAAAGCGGATTTTTCCCGAAATCACATTCCTACCAACAGTTCAACGTTTGGTTGGTTGCGGTGGTTTCTCTGTTAATATATTATATTATTATTATTATTATTATTATTATTATTAGATATAAATAATAATAATATATTATTATATATTTATCATATGTTCACAACGTAATTTATATAAATAAAATCTATATATATTGTGCATAATTATAAATAATTTAATAAATTTTAATTAATATATCTTTAATAAATTGTAAATTAATGTTTCATATTTATATAGTGGTTTATGGAAAATATTAATCAAGCGAAATATAAATTAGACAAGAATATCGTAGTTTATTCTAAGATAATTAAAACTTATTTTATATATATATATTATCATCACGTGCGATGGACTACTTCTTCGTTTTCGGCGTGACCTCAGTCTTCGTCCAGGCAAGATTCAAGTGATTGACGGAGAGAAAAAACTTGCGCTCAAGAAAACAACCATGGCACCGCTGTCAGCTTAAATGCGTTTGAGGTTCTCGCCGCCGCGGCCAATAATCAGGCCAACTTTAATGCGTAGTAGGGCGGGGTTGGAGAAGTCGTGCCTTCCAGACTGTCTCGACTCCCGTCTTATCTTGGACATTCTTCCCTCTGACTGGAGTTTTTCTCGCATTCACTGCTGCTATTCCCCAAACCAAAAGTTAACCAAGCCCGACCACGCATTCTCTACCATTCAATAGGCTATAACCCCCAATCTGCCAAACACTATGTCCACAGGGATCGACACCTCCTTTGAAATCTTGGTCGACACCATCCGGACAGTCCGAGCTGGGCCAAGAAACTGCTAGTTGCGTCGTCGCTACTGAGCCCCAGCTACTTCATCTGCTGCTCGGAATGTCCGTGTAGTCGTCGTCACGCAGCCGCTTGTTGGGTCTGAGCCGGGGCCATAAAGGTTTCGCGCTGTGAGTAGCATCTTCGTAGCCCGCTTAGGTGCGGAGGGTGTTGAAGCAGCTGCTTGGACTGAATGTGACAAGTTAATTCAATGTCACATAGCGAATGAGGCAGGTTTGAACACGTACAGGATCTATTGACCTTCTCCGCGGCTTTGCAGCAACTGCCTTTGCGCGTTCAACGGCCGATGTAATGTTGCTCCGGTGTTTTGTGAGCGCTGCGGTGGTTAGTTGAGGCCAATCCTCGGTACAGTCCCT
>MU614639.1:11180-57554 GCA_025201725.1 Chytriomyces sp. MP71
AGCATCAACTACAACCACATTCTGCCCACCCGCTACAACTTGGACTTGGACTTCAAGACCGTGCTGACCAACGAGAGCTTCAAGGAGCCGTCGCAGCGCATTGCTAGCAAGAAAGCCATCAAGAAGCTGTTGCAGGAGAGATACAACAGCGGAAAGAACAAGTGGTTCTTCCAGAAACTCCGTTTCTAAAGAGGATAATGGCAATTGGAAGGGCGAATCGTTCGTAACTTTTGGTTGTGTGTTTATTTTCGATGGATGTGGGGTGTAAGGGGGGATACACATTGATGATTTCCGTTGTGTGTGTTATTTGCTCACAAATTAAAGCCAATAATCATGCGATGTTTGTCTGCTTGTGGCCATTGTGGACACAAAAGTGACCTGGCTTGCATCTGATGAAAGAAAGCAACTGACGGCAAGACAGTGCAGAATCATACTGTGCGAGCAACGAAGAAGAGAAAGAGGTCAGAACAGGAGGTAGCCGTAATTGGACGTCGCGCTTCGGAAATGAAGTCGGTTCAGGTTCTGGATCCACGGTGAAGAAACTTTCTTGGTGGCCAACTTAATCTTGTTATCAGCACCATCTAACGTAGGGACCTTGCTAGAGCTGGAGTGAGGGCATTGCTCGTCCCTTAGCTTTGGGGTATATGCGGCCACTCAAATATGACGCTTACCCTCAGCAAAAAAGCCCGTCCTTTAAAGGGGGGTTGTTTCCTTGAAGACCAGCAACTATAGTTCTTGCAAGTTAAACGCCTTTGATGAGGGGCCACGATATTAGGAAAAGCGCGAAAGGGAGCACATTGGATCTTGAAAGTGCAGGTGCGTGAAAGGTGAGAAAAAAGCGCATGAAAACCGACCTTTGATGAGATTTTTTTGTATTTAACCAGCCATCATATTACCACAAATTCTCACTCCTAATTATACAGCTCCCTATAATTTGATTTGAAATACATCTTTTTATATTCTTTTATCATCATGCAGGGTGGGGCATCAATGAGCCTGCGCCGAATATTTTGATGCCTCTAAACGTTTGGCCAACGACCGACACCTACTTGGAGTGGGGTTAAATTGGATGGTCTAACAAGTTAAGTATGCCTTTAAGGCAAACACCTGCCACGTTAACCCTCTAGCGAAGAACCTTTTGCATAGGTGGTAAGCCATACTTTGTATCTGAGGTGTCAAGTCAATCCGAATCAGGACCATATCTCTGGTGAGGTTGGTATTGGTAAGGGATCAACTTTGATACGCAAACATACGGATCCGCTGTCAATTGAACAATGGGATTCCCTAGTTTCGACGGCAGCCTCATCAAACCTCAAATATAATGGCCCCTCGTACACGAACAATAAGGTACCTCATGTTCGGACATAAGGACTCCCCATCGAACGCAAGCTCGCACTTCAGATCGACGAAATGTTGTCCCCCTTTACTTTTCCCTTACCATGATTTCTGTTCACTCCAACGTGGTCCGTTTATTGATGGACCCAACCATGTCAACGAAAGGAAAGGAAGAAACCACCATAGAAGAGAAAGGGAACCCGCGCCATGTCACCCCCTCGACTATAACTGAATATGCATACGAAAAACACTGTCTGGTATCTATTCATCCATAAAGAAGTAATTGCCAGACAGCTTCTGCTCCTTGTCCTTTACAGAGTCAAACTTGTTGATTCTCGGGCGGAAGTTGGTCGGGTCACGACGGAAAGTGATCTCAAGCATCTCCAAGAATTTGTTCATTCCTGACAAGAGCGACTCGGGACTGCAATCGCGTTGGCATCAGCTCCTAAGCAATCTTCCTTAAAGGGATTAACTTACGAGTTGGCAATCGCCCTTAAAGACGGGGTTCCCTCATATACAATGACACGGTCTGCGAGGTAGGTCGCCATGATAAAATCGTGCTCCACCACAAACGCAGTTTTTTGCGAATGCATAATGAACTTCTTGATGACCTTGGCCGCGATAATACGTTGCTCAGAATCCAAGTACGCGCTTGGCTCATCAATCAGGTAAATATCTGCTGGCTGTCCCAAACACAGCACAATCGCAACACGCTGCAGCTCTCCTCCTGAAAGCGTCTGCACATCATTGTCCAAGATGTTCTCCATTTGCAATGGCTTCACGACGTCCGTCTGGAACTGTTGGTGCATGAAGGCCGCCTTTATCTTCTTGAGCAGGAGCATGCGCACCGTGCCAGGGAACTTGGGCGCAATCTTCTGCGGCTTGTAACTGATATTGAGTTCGAGCGGTTGCTCGCTCGAATCATCCGCAGGCATCAGACCGGCCATCATCTTGATGAAGGTGGTCTTTTTCCAATAGATCTAAGAAAATAGCCCCTTTTGCAACTCGTCGAACAAAAGGCGCACCTTTCCTGTTCCGTTTTCTCCCAACATGACAATAATTTCACTGTCGGTGAATCCACCCTCCTTGACCGTCAAGTGGAACTGCCCCAAGTCCTTGGTCATGTCGGGATACCGGAAGCGCCTGTGCTTGTCGGCCTCCACCTCCTCCGCCGTCTCCGCGAGCCGGAACGTCAAGCTCTCATCACGGAAACGCAGGTTTTCCGTTGGTACCTTGCCGTCCAAGAAAATGTTGATGCCTTCGCGCACACTGAAGGGCAGCGTCACGACACCGTAGACGGAGGGCATGCCATAGAGAACGCATATGTAGTCGGAGAGATAGTCGAGGACACTAAGATCGTGCTCGACAACGATCACGTAGCTAGAGCCGACAGTTAGCTTGCTTTGGCTTTCACGACATCCGTCGTAAGGAAAACTCACGTCGTGGGACCGAGAAGGGAGCGAATAACTTTGGCAGCTTTAAGACGCTGCTTTACGTCCAAGTAGGAGGAGGGCTCATCAAACATGTAACTGTGGTTCCGTGAGCTAAACTCAAATCATCCGAAAGAATAAGCTTCCTTACATGTCCGCCTGTAAGATTCCAGCGAATCCAATAGCGAAACGCTGAAGCTCTCCTCCTGAGAGATTCTCAACGTCGCGCTCCAAAACGCCGCGAAGGTCTGTGACATCACACCTGTCAGCCTCACCCTCCCCGGATTAACAAACAATCCGACTCACCCAGTGAATCAATCATATGCTCCAAATTTCCTCTCTCCGATTTCTTGTTGAGCAAGTCCTGCACAATTCCCTTGACGGCCTTAGGGATAGAATCAACGTACTGCGGCTTAATGACGGCGCGCATGTTGTCCTCTAGAATCTTGGTGAAGTAGTTTTGTAGCTCACTGCCGCGGAAGTAACGCAGAATGTCTTCCCAGTCAGGCGGATCCTACACATCACCCCGTCAGTATTCCAATATCCATCTCAAAGTGACGAGAAGAGGCCTACCGCAAAGCGTCCCAAATTGGGCTTCACTTTTCCCGCCAGAATCTTGAGCGCAGTACTCTTTCCGATACCATTCGTTCTGCATGCACAAGGTCAGCCTTCATCCTCACAGTCGCCCCTACGCAGTGCTCCTCACCCGACAAGCCCCAACACCTGGCCCGGCCGCGGCACGGGCAATCGATGCAACTTGAAGGCGTTCGCGCCGTACCGGTGCGTGACCTCCTTCTCGAGGTTGGTGGGCAGGTTCACAATGTGGATCGCCTCGAAGGGGCACTTCTTGACGCAGATACCGCATCCGATGCAGAGCTCTTCGGAGAGGAAGGCGATTTTGGAGGTGGGGTCGACTTCGATGCAGAGCTTTCCTGGTTTAACGTCGAGGAGTTGGTGAGATTGGGTTGGCGTGGAGAGACGTGACGGAACTCACCCATTCGCACGACGGGACAGCCCTTTTTGCACTCGTGTCTGCACTTTTTAGGCTTGCATTTGTCTGGGTTGACGATGGCTGGAGGATGGGGAGATGGGGAGGTGAGGGGCGTGATTGACGATTGGACGTTCCCAGGTGATCTGGGGACCTCAGAACTTTCTGGAGCCTATTCCATGGTTGAAAGGGTCACTCACCGATACGGGTAAGCCTGTCACTCATAGTTACGGCTGCAAGGGACGGAAAAGTGCAACCGAATGACAAAAACTGAAAATGTCTTTTTTTTGAGTTGTTGGCCCACCGCCACCAACGCGTCCAACCATGCCACCTTCTGGGCGCGACTTGTTCCGGTATGTGGCAAACCATTCCCATGAAATTGAATGAATGCTAGTGATAGCTGAGCTACCGCAAGTACAGCTTGACGGCCCCAGCGACATTGTTTCTATACTCCACAGGTATGAAGCAGCATGCTTCGAGGTTGAACTGAACTAGACAGATTTGATCAACCAGTAAAGCTCACTGCGTCCAAACAAACTCGGACTTGTCAGAGGTTCTATTTTCCACTCACAATGCCACCTTACACCAAAACAACCTCACATAGACGTGTCTTTGTAAAAACACTGGATCGTGCAACGTTTGAAGCTAAAAAAAATACCTTCTAATTGTGATGCTTCACCTTGGAGGGAGAATCCAGTGCAGCAGATACGTAGGAAAGCAACCCTTCCATCTGTGGAGCCTTGTGTGGATGCGAACCTTGAAACTCAAAAGCGATTTCGATAATGGAGGACGGGGCTGTTGATGTGGAACTGGAGTGGCAGTCAATATGGCAAACGATTTGTATCCCAAAACTTTGTCGCGACCTCAACGCCCTAACGAAATGAAATGAAGCATGCCATCAACGTATGTTCCACTATCACCAACAAGCTTATTCGGATTCAGTAGTGTATCCGCGCCTGTCACTAAACCCAAACGCTTGCATGGATTCGCACGAAAGCCTAGACCGACTCAACGAGACGTTCGATCGAACCCTGTGATTCAAGCTCTCTTAAATGTTCCAACTTCTGAGCAAAAGAGCTTGATGCAAAAGAGGACGGACTAGTGCGCAAGACTCTCCTTGCGTAGGAGCATCGCGTGCGGCATTCCATTCTCAGTGAAAGCGTTGTTTCTGGCTGAAAAAATACTGGTGCTCATAGAACACCCGCCGATGGCGTGTCAGAACTCGCGAAACGGTATCATGATCTTCTTCCAGCCTTTTATCTTCAATGAGCAGTGGCTAAGACGCGTATGATCGCCATGCAATGCAAGAGTTGCTCATGCCGAGTGTCTTTGGCTAAGCGAGATTCGCACGAGAAAAAAACAAGCATGTTTATGCCAGTTTCGTCGATGTCCTGATCAAGCAAGGTATTACAAGACCGTTGGCACACCGAGCAGTCCGTAGAGAAGAAGTTTGTTGTGGTGGTTCCCGTTTTGACAGCGAGCGGATTCACTGCGATTGACGATGCTGCAGTATGCGCGCAACTCTGAAATTGGTTTGAGGAATATGCGCTGAATGGGGCGCTGGAATGGCAATTTCGGTTGCTTTTGAAAGGAACTTGGATTTGAGGTTGACTTTGATGACTGCTGAGTCCCTTTGCAATCGCTATGAATCCGCTATTTCAGTCTGTGGAATTTTGTGAGCTTGTCATCGCTGAATTTGTGGCTGATGAAGACTATGAAGGCTTGCTAAGGAGTGGCGGACTCAAATGCTGAGGCAGAGTTGCATTCACATAGTCAGTCTGAAGCGAGCTTGTATGTATCTGCTGCTTCATGGCTGCCATGCTGTCGTGAGGGTGTGCGTTTGCGCCTCGAGAAAGACGAGGCGCTGGTACATGGCGAATATCAAAGGGTCCTTCATGCTGACATCGGATGCAACCGGCATGGACAGAGATGGATGAGACTTAGCGGGAAGTGTGTGCACATCCGTAACACAGTTCATCCTGAAGGCACGGCTTTGAACGAGGAAAAATTTATTTGCTTCAAAAGCAAGGGAATACCTGCATGCGACTAATCTTTTCCATTTATGAAAAGACGAAAGAACAAGAAAGAAAAAGAAAGACTGCACAATAAGTCGAGTAGGTTTATGAGAAGATTGACTGAAAGCCTAGCTGATTCACTCACTTTTAGCCAAAGTGGCTACTGCAAAGATCTCGAAGCGAATCCAAACTGCTAGAATTCGTTCCGAATCTTCCGTCGGCTGGATCGATAAATGACATGGACATCTAAATGATAATGATGACATTTCTATCAGTTGGAAAACAATATAATAGAATACATATTGCTATGCGTTAGTGAAAAGGGGGCGTTGAGTGGATGTTGATGTGATTGTAAGGAATAATGTGGGAAATCCAACTGCCATTCAATGAAATTGAATTCCCCTTCAGCCTGTGATTACGAACCAATCAATTTGACTTCAAGAAAATCGCGTCACGCACCAACTACCCTCCATGTCCACTGCTTCGAAGAAGAACATGCTTCATAGGCCAGCAGTCTACTTGGCCGGCTTCTTGCTGACCTTCCAAGCAATCAGCCTGGTTCTCTTCATGTTGACCAAAAGGCGAATCGCGCGTCCCGCCACGACAAGAGAACTGAATGCCTACAATGACGTACGCGGTACAGATCCTCCTGAAGGATTCAACATGTGGATAGAGTTTGCAAACGGGGCAGGCTGCTCCACCGATCTCAGCTTTTACGCACAAATTTATAAAGACTTGGAACCATGGGTGCAGAGAGGCATACCTCAAACTGAACTGGACACTATCGACCTTTCAGGCTCAAATACGTGGCTTGTGTCATACAACTCTTCGACTGGAACGTTCGTCAATTATACGAACCATTGGATCACCAATGTACCGAAAATCCTGGAACCCATCCAACCCATCTTCCGCGCGCATAAGAACTTTCACGTTGTTTTCAACAGTCATGATGAGCCGCGTCACATCTGGGAAGCCGACTTTGACAGGCCGCGATTCGACTCCGTGGACGAGCTGTTTGCCCACTCCGCTTGCTTCCGCGATCGATACGGAGCCAGGAGAGAAATGCACGCCTCCCTTTCAGATCCCCTGACTTTTGTCACCAGCAACCGCCACGCCCCCATCGTCTCCCAATGCAAGCTGGACTGCTACGAGGACATTGTCCTGCCATTTGGACATCACCAGAACATCGCGCTCACCTCCGTCAGTGATTCTTACACATGGGAACAGAAGAAAAACGTACTCTTTTGGCGCGGCGCGACATCGGGTGGCAAGTACGGCTTACAAAACGACTGGATGATGTACCACCGCGTGCGCCTCATGAGCTGGAGTGTCAAGTACGCGGCAAAATACCCTGGCGTGAGTTTCGAGACGGCTGCAGGAGTAGAGCCGCCGGCGGTTCCTGGACACGTCAGCGTGGACATTGGCTTTCACAAGCATGAAGAGTGGAATGGACACGCAAGCACTTACAAGTATCTCATGGAGCGGTATGGACTCAAGAAGGAGGCTTCCTTTCAAGACACGTTGCGATACAAGTATTTGATTGTCGTGGACGGTTATGGGTGGCCGAACCGGTTGCAAAACTACTTGCAAGGGAATAGCATCATTCTGTACAATGGCATCTTCACGGACTACTATAACTGGATGTTGAAGCCGTGGGTGCACTATGTTCCAGTGAGGCCAGACTTTTCCGATTTGGAGGATCTGTTAAACTGGTTGCAGGCCAATGACGACAAGGCGAAGACCATTAGCGAGAATGCGAGAAAACTTGTAAAGTATGTAGGTAGTTTGAGTCATCAGCAATGTTATACATCGCTGTTTCTGCTAGAATATGCTCGCCTTTATGAAATGGGGGGCAGTCAGGTCACTGTTTTATCTGCTACTTCTTAGTATTCCAGCAATTTATAATTCAAAATATGTTCGAATTTTCTAATTTTTTTCAGGGAGTAAAAGGCATCAAAGTTCCCTTCATTTTAGGAGTTTAAGGTTGTGTTGATAGGCTCACATTCATCTCAACCATCAACGAACAAGGACTACACAGTGTTACCTACAATTTACATAATACGTGAAGTTATTCTGTGATGTACTCGCCTTTCACGTGACGCTGCCGCGAGTGTGTCCATTGTCGACTTCTTCAATAAATTTGTCGGTATCGCGGCTGTCGGAATGTCTGCTCCACTTGAGGTCGGTTGCGTGACCCGCATGGTCCTCGTAACCGTGCGAGTGTTTTGATTCATGGTGGGGACCGTCTCTCTGACTCCTCGTCGCTCCCAGCCAAAATCAATCAGCGGTCCGTCTTAGTGGCGACGGCAGTAGGAGAGTCCTCGTCGCGGCGGCTTCGTTGGTGACCGTCCTCATCGGGACGCGATTCTTTGGACCGCCTATCCGACCTTTCAACTGTAGCGACGGTGAGTTGGGGGGGAGGGCAGGTCGAGCTTGTGAGCTGCTGCCCACCTTTTGGGAGCAAGACGCAGGAAACTGATGGATTGAGCAGCTTGTTCTGCTTGTCTGCGAAGCGACTGCCCAGCTCCATGTTGGTGTCTCTGGAGGCACCATCCGCCATGCGTTGGTGCTTCGTTGCTCCTTCTGCCTGTCCCTCTCCCTTCCCGTCACGCAAAGACAACAGTTACCCGCCACCACGCCGGTGCAGGGGATATCCATCGTGCTTGCGCCTGATACAGGGTGGAGCGAGGGACCGGAGGAGAGGACGGGGCAAGGTTGGTCGGCAACATGCGTTGATGGGATACCTGCCTATTGCCTTTAAGTTCCTGCTTTCTTTATTGGAGACCTTGTATGGGGGGGCATCTGTGTCATGAATATACTCCCAGTTGTGTGCTCCAGGCGTGGAAAGGGGAAAATAGTTTCGCCACCCGAAATGGCCTCGTTCCTGTCGCCGGTACTTGTCGGGCTGTCGTCGCCGGAGGACCATCCGTACGCGCCCTCGGACACGGAGTCCGACGCGTCCTTTTCCGCGCTGCCCAAGGCTGCGAAAGCTGCGTCCATCGCGGAGAAGCACAACAAGAAGAAGCTTGGTGAGCGGATGGAGGGCCTCAACTACAAGCTTCCGTCTGACCCTCCCCCTCCCCCCCCGCCGTATACCTTAATTCAACAAGGAGAACTGTATGCCAAGCCTGTCTCCGGGGGCGAATTCGAGGCCGAGAAGCACTTTTACCCGCGAGTCTTGAACGCCCACATCCACCCTCTCGTCTCGTCCTTTCTCACCCTCGGAAACGAGCGCATCCTGGCAAGATACACGCACTTGAATCCCCAAGTCAACTACGAGATTCTTGAGGGTCTGCTGAAATACCAGTTGAGTCGTTGCATCAAACACGTGTTTTGTGGCGTGGAAATCGTCCATGCTGACCGAGTTCGTCATGGATACAGACCCAAATTCTTCCAGTGGGCTGGTTCTGACTTGTTTAATGTGACCACCTCGTCTGGGCAGCGCCAGATGATCATTGTGGAGACTAACTCATGCCCATCGGGACAGAAATCCATGCCGTTGCTTTCTGAGCTTGGAGACGACCACGGAGGTGTGTTTCTTACATCTAATTCTATACTGCGCTCACTAAGAAAGCTGAATCTCCTCTTTTTTCCTTCTCATATTGACAGGGTACGGCGTTGTGATAGACTCCACCTTCCGGGAAATGATCACTCAAGCGGACAAGTCTCTTGGAGATCTCGCGGTCGTATTTGACAAGAATCCCATGGAGGCGACGGGTTACGCGGCGGTGATGGCGGATCACACCAAGGAAAACGTTTGGCTGGTCGAATATTACGAAGATGACCCCAATCCACCAGTTCGCTGGGCCCAAGGCGTCATGGAGATTCGTGATAAAGCGAACAAGTGGCATTCCATTCGTGCTTGCTTCAGATACGTGACTCAAAAGCCTTGGAACCGGTTTCCGATCAACTCCAAGACCATTGTGCTCAACAGCGTCAGTTTATTCATTGACTTTGTCAACCAGTGAGAGAATGCTTATTTTTATGATCAATTAGGTGATTTCCTGCCTGGCTGGCGGTCGCAACAAGATGATGGCTGCTCGAGCCTATGACTTCTTGAACGCGGAGCTGGACGGTAGTGGTCTCTCTGTCCGTGTGCCAGAAACCATTCGCAACGTGACCAAGAGTGAGATTCCACTCTGGCTCGACAGCATGGGCGGCCACGCCGTCCTGAAGGTTCCGTACTCAAACGCCGGCCAAGGAGTCTACACCATCACCAACAAGGAAGAATTGAAGGTCTTCATGGAGGAGGACCATCACTATGATAAATTCATTGTTCAGAGTTTGGTGGGTAATGCGTCTTGGAGTTCCGTGACCAAAGCGGGCAAGTTTTACCACGTCGGAACCATTCCCAACAAAAAGAATCACACTTTTGTCAGCGACTTGCGTATGATGGTTGCTGCCAATAGCAATGGGTTCCGTCCCGTCGCCATCTACGCACGACGCGCACGGAAGCCGTTGTTGAGACACTTGGAGGACGATCCGTCGAGTAAGCTTTCACATCTTTCCAGCAGGACTGAGTCCTGACTGGCGGTCTTTTGAACAGTCACATCCTGGGAAATGCTCGGCACCAACCTCTCAGTCAAGCTCGAAGACGAATGGACCACGGAAGCCCAACGTCTCCTCCTCATGGACCGCAAGGACTTCAACCAGCTCGGCATTGGAATCGATGACCTCATCGATGCCTACATCCAGACGGTCCTTTCGGTCATTGCCATCGACAAGATGGCGCAGCGGTTGATGAAAGCGAACTCGGACACGACCCAGTTCCCCAAGGACGCCAAGTACCCGTGGTTCAATGAAACGGTGTTTGACTTTGAGCTGTTTGAGGCTTTGAATCCAGACGTTGCCTTGTTACAAGAGATTTCGCACTGATGGTTTTGGCTGAATGAACTTGGTTTGATTAGGATGATGGTGTCTCAGACTTTTTTTCTTTATTCTTAGGGTTAATTAATACGAGGCTGCGGAGGTCGTGTTTCCTACAATTTCAGGTGTGGCGGAATTGGCAAAGTCAACTCGCTCTTGCCTGGAATTCAAAGTCATCATGGACACAACCCTTAGAAACTGCAATAGCTGCTGCTACTGGTGTTGCAGCTGCAGGCATCACTTCCTAGACTTAGTGGGGCATTTGCACGTTCGCCAATACACAACTCATCTCCAATAGTCTCAGCAATCTGGCCATTTGTATTGAAAAGCAATGCCGCGAGTAAGCTTCGCTAATTGGCTTCGAAGGTGGACCTTCGTCTCAACTTTTTTTTTTACCACTGGCCATGCTTCATAGTGTATTCGTAATATATTTTGATTTTTACAGGTTTAGTCGCGGCCTTTGACAGGTTCAGTTGACGTGCCACAGAAAGGGTTTGCTGGAAAGTGCAGGCAAAATTTCGGTCCCAGATGGAGCGACAGTCCTAGTGGAACAACGCGCAACATCTGGATTGTATTTTCTGTTATTTGGTGAGTTTGCGCACAGGTCTGTTGCAATACAAAAAACTTCGCCACAAGGCACACTTTCCTACTTTGCGTTATAGAGTGGTTTATTAAGTCTTCCTTGTGGTCTGTCTATGGAATAAAGCAAATGACGACTGCTCAAACGCATCCCTCTTCAACCGCACAACAAAAAAAGACGAGGATCTCATGCTCGAGCGCTCAAAATGACATGGCCGGCTCACGCTCCATATCGGGAGGTTGTGGTAGAGTCACGCTCCGTTCGCTTGCAAAGGAGGCTGACCGACTGTAAGCAAAGTTATGCGGATGCATGTCTTGGTGGAACACACCACTGGGAAGCAATGTTTGATAGGGAGCCGCATGCGAAGGCGGAACTTGAACGTAAGCTACCACACTGTCTATAAAGGCCGGTTGGGGAGGGTCAGGGTAATACGGAGCGGGCAGCTGAGGCTGTTGGAGCTGCCGATATGTTAGTTGTTGTTGTTGTTGTTGTTGGTGGTGGTGGTGGTGTTGTTGGTGGTGTTGTTGTTGGTGGTGTTGTTGCTCTTGTAGTTGTTGACGTTGCTGGAGGGACAGATGTGTTATGTCAGGGCAGGAATGCTGTTGTGGTTGCTGTTGTTGGTATTGTTGCTGTTGTTGCTGCATATGTTGTGCGTGTTGTTGCAACTGGTGAATTTCTGCAGGAGTCCATAACTGGCGAAAGGGGTGCGGACTGGCATCTTTTGGCGGCGTCAAGAGTCCAGCTACGCCAGAGTCGCCATCAGATGCGATTGAGTGTGTTGCCTGTATCCGGCTCGAGTGGAAAAGGTAAACGGCTCTGGATTTGGAATGGTTACATTATCGGCAAATGCCAATGTCGAAAAAAGAAAAAACGTACTTGTTGTCAAGCATGGCTTTGACATGTGAGCTAATACCCAAAAACTTTCCCGAACGATACTTTTCGGCGATTTGCCGTGGAGCTTCCACTAAACATTCCTCCAAGTTGGTCAGAATTCGTACTAGTAGAGGATCAGTGTGATTCCACATGCGACAGCTTTGTAAGCTGTCTGCAAGTATCAAGCTCGCAGAAGCCAATAGACTCGACCGGAACGGCCGAAAACGACGGTGAATCAAAGTCAACTCCATTATCATTCGCGCTAAGGCCCGTACGGCGGGTTTTACGCTTCCAACATGCTTGCACTGCACTTTGAGGAACGCTTCCGCGCTTGGGTGACCGAGGATAAAGTCAAGGTCCGAGAGAACCAGCTTCTCCATCACAATAAAGTCTCCCGCCGTGAACTGATGATCCAAGAGCACCACGAGAGTCTTTAGAGAGGGAACACGTCCGTGGTTTTCCTCGTATTTTGCCGCGATCCAGAAGCAAGTGAGACCGAGGAGCTGGTAGTGCTGTTTCCGGACGAGCCTTTTTGCGCAGACGCGGTCAATGAAGTTGACAGTGAGATAGAGCGACTCCGGTCGGAGGTCATACTCGTTGTGCACTTCAATCAGCCAGAGGATGAGCGACTTGCGATGTTTCCATGACACTTCCGACTGGATTTCATCGATTTTGTTTACATGAGGTAGTGTGATTGCCTATTTTTGTTGTTTGGATTACAGATAGAGGAGCATGAGCTTCACGAGTCCGCAGGATGGCATTGGAACAAGGGGTGCCACACGAACCTCCATTTCGCGCATAACCAGATCAATATCTCCGGCGTATTCGTCAAGACATTTCATGGATACTGTATCCTCAAAGGCTTCAAAGCGGGCTAGCATGGTGGGCGGGATGCTCTGCGACGCCTGCAAAATTGGAGTCGGGATCTGTTGCGCGTGCACGTTGAAAGCATGTTGAGATTGTCTTAGTTGTTCGTGTAGGATTTGTTGGTGTTGTTGACTTCGGTAGGCGGTCTCGGATGCTGTCAAAGTGTGTGGCGGTGGGAAGGTTGACTGGTGAGTGTTTGGCTTCCCACCGAGTCCTCCTCCTTCCATTTTGCAGGACGGTAGATGCTCATCGGATCGATGGGGATTTTGCGGATGGTGGTTGTGGTTGTGGGAAAGAGCGGCGATCGACGGAAAGTAGTTCTGAATATACGAAGTAAGGTAGGTGGCAGCCATTGGAGCTGGAACGGAAGGCTTTGGCAGGTACTGACGATTTCCAGAGTCTTTTGTTGTGTGGAGTGGACCGGTGGGAAATCAATTCATTTGGGTTGGGTGAGCGGGAGTGCGGGTTTGTTTGTTTTGGGGGGATGACTGCCAGGGGTTGTCGAAGCGGAGTCTCAAAAAGAGAAAATGCGTAGCGGGTCGGAACAACCTTTGACAGCTTTCAAGAATCATCCTCTTCTTTTCTGATAATAACTATAAATGGCCGTGGGACTCTGTAAAACTTTCTTTTTTTCTACCACAATTCTGCATATCGTTCTTAGTGCGTCCCCTCCCACATCCAACCAACCTCCCACCCTCCAGCGGCTCCAAGAGATGACAGCAAATGACTTATTCGTTTTGACGGAACACCCCGTGTCGAATCAACATTCATAGTTTCAGCCTTGACTGACGGATCCCATCCCTGCTCCCCGTCCCTTCCTCTTTTCTTCACCTCAATCTAATTCATGGTCACATAGGTGAGTCAGCGCATACTTAGATTCTACGACCTCTTGGCCACATGCTTCGGTGAGTCTCACTATCCTCGCTTCCCTCCTTACTTTCCTTCTATGATGATATGTGTTGACGGGCGGACGGAAGCGTGCACCAATGTACAGCACGTATTTGTGTCGAATGTCAACTTTACTGAGATCTTATGTAGTACCCCTTGAATCTCCCCTTATGTTGGCTTGATCTGTCAACTCACATGTTCGACCCTCACAGGCTTTGGACAATTACTTTTACAATATAGCAGATGTAAATAAATATCTATTCAAAAATTACATATCACTTTGGCTTGAAGAACCTCGTGATGTCACCCGACGACTTGTCCTGCACCTTCGCCTTTCCTTTGGCCTTTTTTGTGGGCCTGTCATGCACCTTACCATCCGCATTTCTCTTCACCCCAACATTTTCTACGGCGGCGGCAGGAGTCTGCGCCTTGTGCAAATCCATCGCAACGTGAAAATCAGCGTGCTCAGCTAGGCTCGCGTCATCAGGCTCCACAAGTCGCCCACATATATCACACTGAATCCAATGTGACTTGTCTGGTTGGGAATCCCCTCTCATATAGCCCTCCTGCACGCTTTCGGGCCCCGCTTCGGAACTATCCTCCAACGCCTCCATGGGTTTCAAAAACCGTGCAACGCTTCCAGCATTTGTATCTTCCACCACAAATCCGCTGCATCCCAGACTAATGCCACTGCAAGGCACCGCAGGATCTCCTCCTAACAGCGAAAGCGCGAGTTTGGTCAGCGTGTCCGGGCTCGCAACTCGCAGCCGCGCGGGCATGGATGCGCTCTTGGAGGATGCGGCGCGGATTTCGGGGATGCGATGGTGCACTGTGAAGGTTTTGGGCCACCTGCCTCATCGCATCAAGAATCTGTATGTGAAGCCGACAGGTAATAGCTCGAATCTCACCGTGCATTGTCGTCAAATTCCTCGCGCAGTCGGAGGTAAATCTCTGCCGCGAGCACGCCAATCCACCGCACAACGTCCTCGGATCTCCTCGCGGCGGGCCTCAAACTCTTTACAGCCAAGATGCTCTTCTGCAGCTGCGTCTTACTCACAGGCTCGTCACAGACACCTCGCACAATATCGTACACCCACCGGCCATTCTGCTCCCCAAGCTTGCTCTGCATCGCGTGCAGCGGGACCGCCCATAAGTCGCCGCAGGTTTTGCCGCCCCACATGTCCTCCACTTCCGCGCCTAGCTTACCTCCCAGATTCTTGATCTTCTGGAAGGGCAGGGTGCGCATGAACGGAAGGACCTGATCCGAAGTCAGGATCGTCTGACGGAAAGGCTTGTGCATGGCGCTACCGAGTTTCGCCAGAGTCTTGTTGTGCGCGATGCCCGCGCTGCAGGTGTAGTGTAGCTCTGCAAGAACGGTTTCGCGCATGTTTTGGGTGATGCGGGCTGCAAGAAGGAGTTGGAGGTCACACCAGCCGAGAGTTTTTGGAGCTTGGTGCATTGGCTCCGTTTCAAAGGTAGGAATGTTTCCGCTGGGGGTCGTGAATTCCTCTTCGCTTTGGTACTCTCCGCTACTATCGGGTTGAGTAGCCGCGTCCGTTTGAGCGCCATTGGCAGTTGCTTCGATGTGTTCAATTCTGTTCCCATCTGCAGAATCTGAATTGGTTGAATGCTCGGTAGAGACAGAGATGGGAGGGTACTTTGGAGTAGGCGTGGGTGAGCTTCCAAGCAAAATCCCAGCTCCTTCCCAGTCCACGACAGGCAAACTGGACTCGGGGTCCACTTCGATGGTACCCTTGTCAACCATGTCTGCAATCTGTGCATTCACAATCTCCGTGAGATCGAGATAGGCTTCATCGATGGAGGCGCGCTGGAACTGTGAATGCTGGGGTGTCAGAGCCAAACAGTACATGAGTGAAGGCCACCTTCGGGGCGAAGCGCGCGAGCAGATCCATGATCCTCTTCGACGCATTCCTGTAAACATCGAGCGATATTTTGTGGGTGGAATAGTGGGGATTTGGGTGGTATTTGGGCTCTTGGTCCTCGTTCGTCATGCTCGCCACGTGAACGCACATAAGGTGTGGGCACAACTTCTTTGCGTCCTCCACCTGCGCCATCTTCTTGATTCCGTACGCTCGTGCAGCGTAGTTTACTGCTGCGAGAAGTTGCCACTGTTGAACGGCCAAGGGGACCGACTGCGGAAGGCCCAGTCGGACCGTCTTGAACCTGCCTGGTCAGCACAACCACCCACGTTGAGTGATCTCTGTGGATTCATACCTCCACTTGCGCGTAGAAGGAGTCCAGATCGATATGCACAATAGCGCGCTCCGTCAACTTGCCCTCCAGTGTCATTATAAAAAAGATATTAAACATGGATTGGAACGCAGCCCTCGCAATGCACGGTACTCCCCGCCAACAGCGCGGCTTCGACGAGTATTACCGCGTCTACTCCATCGCAATGATGCCCGGAAACGAGCGCGATAACCTCAATTACGGCGGAAAGATTCTGTTGCCGCCCTCGGCCCTCGCCAAGCTGTCCGTGCTCAACATTGCCTATCCGATGCTCTTCCAGCTCTCAAACGACCAGCACAAGGAAAAGGTTTCGCATGCGGGCGTCTTGGAGTTTATTGCAGAGGAGGGCAAGGCGTATTTGCCGCAGTGGGTCAGCTCCCTCCATCTCCAGCAGTTCGCTGTCCATCTTTGCAACACCGGCTGATGAAGCGAAATAACAGATGATGAATACTCTCCTGATCCAAGAAGGCTCCCTCGCTCGGATCAAAAACACGTCATTACCACTTGGTCGCTTCGTCAAACTGCAGCCCCAATCCGTCGACTTCTTGGACATCACGGACCCCAAAGCCGTCCTCGAAAAGGCGATTGGCCAGTTCTCATGCCTCACCCAGGGCGACATCATCACCATCAAATACAACGGGCGGCTGTACGATATCTTGATTGTTGAGGCTCGGCCTGGAAGCGCCATAAACAAGGGAATCTCTGTCATTGAGACGGACTTGGAGGTGCGATTTTTTGAAAGGAATGAGCGACATTCTATTTGGCTTGATGAGGGCATATTGATTTTGGTCCCATCGGTATTGTGGATTCTAGGTATTCTGACAGAGCGTTGATATTAGGTTGATTTCGAAGCGCCACTTGGGTACAAGGAGCCCGAGCGCGTACAAAAGACAGCTAAGGTGATCACGGTGCGTTCATACTCACCTATGACGGTGCCTCCATTTTCAGTGTTAACCCTGCATTTACAATAGCCCGCAGATTCCATGTCCAGCATCGAGGGTCATACTGTAGCAGAGGGGCGGAGCTTTGCGGCGTTTGGTGGGTCGGGGAACAGACTGAGTGGGAAAGCGAATGCGCTGAATATCAAGGAAGAATCCGGGTCTGTGCTGCCTCATATTTTTGTTTGTTTGAAATCTGATTTCGGACTTACAGTGCCACTCCAAAATCTGCTTTCAATGAGAAGCCGATCCCAGCTGCATTGCATCTACCGCATGGAAAGCTCTTTTTTGGTTCGTTTGCGCTGGTGCAATTTATTTTTGTCCCACTTCTCATTTTCCTGCTGTCATTCTCCTTCAGGATATCCAATCGTGCCGTTGAAGAAGCCTGGAATCGAAACGGAGCAGCCAGAGGTGACCTTTTGTCCCTTACTTTCGGATGTGTCTTTGTTCAGA
This sequence comes from Chytriomyces sp. MP71, assembly GCA_025201725.1. Classification (NCBI taxonomy): domain Eukaryota; kingdom Fungi; phylum Chytridiomycota; class Chytridiomycetes; order Chytridiales; family Chytriomycetaceae; genus Chytriomyces; species Chytriomyces sp. MP71. Next base: position 28,664 of record MU614639.1, read on the forward strand.
CATTTCGTGCGTGCAGGCCCCCAAGTTTACAGGTCCTGGTCAGACGCTTCGCGCAGCGAAGAAAAAGTGATGACCCTTATCAACAGTCTTTATTTTTTCTACATCGTCATGGCTTGTCAATATAAGGCCTTTAAAAAGACTTAATTAAAGGTGGCTCTCCATGAACTGAATTCCTTTTATTGAACATAATAGATCTGAATGTGTGATTATAGATTTGTATCGTCAGGTGTTTCTCACATGGCGTGTGTCATTGGCGTCTTTGTTGGCGAAATTAAATTCCCAATTTCATTCCTCTTGCACATTGTGACACGCGTTCGAGATTAGAGCTGTCCTCAGAAGACAAATGCAATGTCTTCCTCGGGCCAGCACCACGCCAAAACCTGGCAGTACTGAAAAGTGCTTTAACGAGATCAGGAGCATCCAAAAAGCGTCTCCTCACATACAGCAACCTTCAGCTTCTGGTCTGCGATCGGCTGAACAAGGACGGCTATCTGTGTCGCGGTGGCCTACATTTCTGGTTCTGCGAACTTAACCTTGCTGACGTATCCTGAGGGGACACCACGTCATGGTTAATGGACTTTTATTACTGGATTACGCTTCTATGTAGTGGTGTGGAGTAGCACGGATCATAGGATTGATCGGTGAGCAAGCAAGTTTTGTGTGTGGAAAATCGCCGCAACCAGTGGACTTTGTAGAGGATGACTATCTTTGAGCAGTTGATTATCTTGGTCCTTTGATTCCATTGCTCACTGGAATTTGAATATAAATGTTTCTAGTAATTCAAGCGTCACAGGTGCGATGCGCTGATGGCGACCTTGGGCAGCCGAAAAGGACCCATCGACCTTAGTTTACGCATGTGCGTATGATGGCTCACTGCTGACGAAGGCCCAAGACGAACGACATCATTTGCGAGATTGATATATAGGCTCGCCTAGAAGGTCCCCAGAAAAGAATGAAAAAAACCGATCAAAGAAAGTCTTCAAAGCATCCTGCCCGCCATCTGACGTTTAGATTAGTGGAAAATCTCCTGCAACAAAGCAATGCCCGGATTCAAGGCCTCAAACAGCTCAAAATCAAACAAATTCTGATTGAACCACGGATGTTTGTTTGACGTCCTGCACCGCGTTCCCATCCTTCTTCATGAGCCGATGCGCCATCTTGTCAATGGCAATCACCGAAATTACAGTCTGGATATAGGTATCAATGAGGTCGTCAACGCCGATACTGAGCTGGTTAAAATCCTTGTGATATCAACAATAGAAGCGTCGCTCCGTCGTCCTCTACCCTGACAGACAAGTTGGTTCCCAGCATTTCCCACGAAGTGACTCTACACTTCGATCAGAACGAGACATTAGCGCAAGCAAACTCAACTCGATGGGTCGTCCTCCAAGTGTCTCAAAAGGGGCATGCGTGCTCTACTCGCATAATGGCAACGGGTCTGAAAGCGTTGCTATTCGCGCATACCATCATGCGCAAGTAACTCACGAACTTATGGTTCCTCTTCTTGGGTATCGTTCCGACATGGTAAAACTTGCCCGCGAGAGTGACGGAGCTAATAGAAGCGTTTCTGACCAAGCTTTGCACGATAAACTTGTCATACTGATGGTCTATATCCATGAAGCCCTTCAAGTCTTCTTTATTGGTGATGGTGTAGACGCCTTGGCCAGCATTTGGAATGAGGAACTTTGAGGACGGCTGATGGTGTTCGTCATCATCTTGGCCAAAATGGTTTCGCGGAGAAAGTACGGCAGTGACTCACCACGTCGTCTGGGCAACGGTAAATGACCATCGTCGAGACGAATTCATGACCCTCAGGCTAAAAAAAAAATAAAAAGAGCATTTTCAGTACTCGGAGAAGACCTACAGGTATTATTTATCTCTCTTTTCTCAGATCCATAGTACAAGAAATCTGAATCAACAACTTTCTTCAGGATACGGAGTGGTGGTGGAATCCACCTTCCTCCAAATGATTGAGCTGGCGGACAAGTCCCTCGGCGACCTCGCCGTACTGCATGACAAGAATCCCATGAAAGCTAGCGGCTATGCTGCCATCAAGGCGTACCATGCCAAGAAGAGCGTAAGGCTAGTTGAACTTTACGACGATGACCCAAATCCGCCGGTTCGACAAGGCCGGGGAATGGCACCTCATTCGTGCTTGTTTCAGATACGTGACGCAGAAGCCTTGGAATCGCTTCCTGATGAACTGCAAGACGCTCGTGTTGAATAGTGTCAGAAGCTTTTCTTTCTTGGGACATCCTTTTATGTTGTTTTGGGACTCAACGGGGCGCTTTGATGATCAACAGATCGTATCTTGCCTCGCGGGAGGTCGCAACAAGATGATGGCAGTGCGCGCGTACGACTTTCTCAACGCCAAGCTCGATGGTAGCGGGTTTCTGTCCGCAAGTAATGTGACCAAGTTCTAAATTTTTCAGTGGCTAAATATCATGGGCGATCATCACAATAGAGTAAAAGTGTTTCTCAGCTCAAATTCGCTGCCGCAATGTTCGCATAGAGGTCTCCTGTTATAAGACGAATTCATCTGATGAGGAACCTGCGAGCTTCTCGCGAACCCCGAGCGAGGCCTTGGCGACCACATGCTACCCCGAGCCCTTAACTGCCCCCCCGAAAGCCCTACTCACCGGGCCTCTTCTTTTTCTTGGGCTTTACGACGGACCCAAAGTCAGCAACCACGGCAGCGGTCGGAATGGAGGCGAGGGAGGCTTGGCTCTCTGTGTCAGCCTGTGCAAGCTCGCGATCGTCGACCTCGACTGTCCGCAGCGACGGCATCACAACCGTGTTGCGGCAGGGCCTTCGACGAAAGCATGTCGCTCGAAGAAGTGGCTGCATGCGGGCTCATGGCTTAATACCACAAGGGCAACCGGATTTCAGGTCTTCATGTGGCGCGAAAGCCCCAAGCTTCGTGTCGCAAGGTCTCCAATTCCCGCCAACGCGGGGAGACCCAGGCTGAACTCCCTTCAATTAAGTATGTTTAACTGCGTAATCTTCTTCTTTCTAACAAAGGTTGGCCGTCTCATAGCCTTCAATTCCATTACTCAATGAGAGAAACACCCTCGGAGTGAAGATCAGTGACGAGTATGATATATTATGTCGAGTATGACACATTGAAATGCAGAAAAGGAGAAGGGCAGCTGGACTAAAGGGGATCACGGGGAGTCCCCTGGGGAAACCTGGGGAAAGAACAAAAAAAGTATAAAACCTACGCCACCAAAGCTAACAGCGTCACTTTTTGGCAAAAATCGTGAGCAAGACCCGAACCCAGAAGCTCCTCTGGTTAATTCATACAACAGCACCATGGAACAAACTTCCACTGAATTCGGCGAAGTAACGAAATGCTTCGAGGTCAATGTGGACGACAATGACAATCAAGTATTCCTGAGATTTTTCTCGCAGCTATCTCGGGCGGCTGCAGACGCTGATGTCTCTACTACGACGTTGCTCTTTATGGGCATGACGGGAGCCGGCAAGAGCGAGATAGTCGAGTTCATCATCATTTGCCTTACTGGACAGGTGCAGAGACCGCGAAACGTTCGCATCCAGGAAACCAAAGGAACAGGAGACAGTCAGACCAAGACGGTTTGCCGCTACGAAATCCGCTACAACCTTGGAGGCTTCCTCGTTCACACAATGTTGCTGCTGGACACGCCTGGCTTCTGTGACGTGTCAGGGCAAGAGGCTGATAACAGCCACGTGAGGAACATATGCACCGCGGTCGGTACGATTTCCCACATAAATGGTGTGTGCTATGTCGTCCAAAGCACCTTGACCCGGAAGAGCTTGGATCAAATCAAGTCGCTCTGCACCGTTTTCTCCATTATGCCACAGGAGGCATTAGACTGTGTCTCTTCCATTGTTACTTTCTCGAATAGCAAGTTCCGTTGTAACGATGTCATGCAAGTCCTTGGTAGTTTATTGTCTGGAATTCAGGATCGTCCTGTCATTGTGATTGACAACCCATGGTACATACTTCACACCTCCTATGGACGAAATACTGACACTTTTGCATTATGCAGGGCTGAACATGCTAACAACACTTACCGAAGCGTAACCATGGAAGACGAAGACGAAACTGATGAGGAGGACGACATTCAAAACAACCGCGAGTTGGAGCTCAAATCAGTCAAAATTTACGACTTCATTCTCAAATTTGTTGTATCCAATGCTTCCTTTGTTCCTGCCGGCATGGCTGAACTTCAAGAATTGAAGCAAGAAATCTTTGACCAACTCGCCGTCATTGCCCGCCTCAGAACGCAGATTCAGGACAAGCTGGACATGATTGCGCAACTGAATATCAGTGACGTTCAAAAAAGGTTAAATGAAATGTCGTCAGAGCAGTGGTTGAGCGCGATGGGATATGCGCTCCGCAATGGCAAACCCGCCAAAAAGCTTCCCGGAAACAAGCCCTTCCCTGGTGTCAGCCAAGCCCTCGTTTGTTTGAACCCCTCTTGTCTCAGCGTGGTCTGCCATGAGGGCTGCGGGATACATATCAGTGAGAACCGCACCAGCGCGGAATTCAATGAGTGCATGGCGATGGGAGACAACCCCGATTCCAACACCCGAAACGACGACCACCCGTACTGCAGAGTGTGTCCCATGCGCTGTTCATACAAGCATCACGTGCTTTCGGCCACCCAGATCATGTGGCATGAGGACGAAACGATGATTTCGTCTTTCCACGACATGCAGAACAGTACTGTGGGCACGGAGACGCAGCTGGAGAACCTTCGTGCTGAGCTAACGCCTTTACAGGCGCAGTACGCGAACGCTTTAAACGCGTTCCGCAAGATGGCAGCTAGACTGCGTCAGTTGGCCATTAAGGGAGACATGCATCAGATTCTTGATATCCAGAGGCGTTTGTTTGAGTCGCAACGGGACATGAGTCGCCCGGATTCTGACAAAAGGCGCTCGTTTCAGGAAATTGTCACTGTGATTGAGGGTCTGATGACTGCTCTTGCAGAGGCGCAGGAGGAGAACAATTCTCTGTTGAATTCTGTAAGGGAAGTGCTTGATCGGCAGACACTCTTTGCTGACAGATATAATCGGGTGTTTTGTTGAAGGGACTAATGTTTTCGTGACGGTGTATGATATGAATAAAATGAAATGAAGTGACTGTATCGATCCTTTTTTAATGTATTGAGAGTGATATATTACACTCCAGGGTTTTTATGTTGTTCATGCATAACAAGACCTTGGTCGCTGCCCGGTATGACCAGTGAATGAACAAGGAGAAACGTGGAATGAGCCGGGCCAATGTTCCTTTCTAGGAGGAACTTCGTGTCCACAAGGAAGGACGGAAGGCGAGGACAAACAGGTTTAAGGTTTGAGAAAGCGGTCTGAAAACGCACCTTCTGACGTTGACGGATCAATCTGTCCTCGGCCGGCCAAGGTTCCAAGGCCGAATTTCACCGAGTTTCGCAGACGTGGATTTTATTGTGACTCGCGACACCCAACCACCACTACCAAAAAAAACAAACAGCCACCGCAAAGTAGCTCAAAAAATGAAAGTATTTGTGACTGGAGCATCGGGCTTCCGCACGTTAGTGGTACGCTGACCGCTAAGTGTGCGTGGAAAGACTGACAAGGGCTTTGTTCCTATGCTGAATGGGATGGCGAAGGCGAAAGGGATGAGCGCGTTTGTGGGCGAGGGTGTGAACGAGTGGCCGAGCGTGCATCGCGTCGATGCGGCCGTCTTGTATCGTCCGGTGATGGAAGACGCGTTCAAGGATCCAAATGCAGAGGAGCGGGTACCCACAATCGTACACGACGCTGACACGGGTGTCGCGTTCAAAGGCATTGCTGGCATAATTGGACAGCGCTGAGCGTGTCAGTCAAAAGATCACTGCGGACGAGGTCGAGAATGTGTTTGGATTCCTTCAGAATGCGACCAGCGTGGAGGTGACGCGTCAGATTTACGGATGGACAACACTACCAGGGCTTCTTGCGGACTTGGACAGCGACGCGTACTTTTTATCGTGATTCATGCGAATGATATAAGAAATGTCTTATATGTTGGATGGGGGCTGTGCAAAGAAATATCTCAGTGCTTATGCCAGACCCCGGCGCCGTAGATCCAAACAGGGACACGTTCCAACCGCCGCCGCCGCCAACAACGTGGGTCTCGTGGCTCACATTCGGCGCCATGGAGCGTCTTAACGACGATGACGAAGCCGCAGCGAATGCAACCACCGTTCACAAAGTTAAGTTTCCGCCGCGAACAACCTCGCTGAATCCAGCCGCGATTGGGGCGTTTTCGCATCCAGTCCAGGATCGCACACGAGAGAATGCCACTGGGGTAAGGTTTGGTCATTTCTCCTTTCACTGTCGCAGAGCCTGAATGGAGTGGAACAACAGGTATCCCCTCATCCTCCCCTCCATTCCGACTCGGTCACGGGCGAGGCAATGGTCGTGGAGCCTGTGAATAAAGCAGTAGATGGATTCGATGCGGAAAAGACGCGGAGGGAAATTGAGGAAGCCCAAATCAGTGATGGCCTAGTTGCCCTCTTCAACCGAAAATACTACGAGGAGAGCAATGAGCGTGCTGTGAAAATGATCCTAGAACTGGAGGATGATGCACTGCAGTTCCATTTAGACGGCATATTTGCACAGGGTCAGATGCGATTCCTACGCATCTGGTGCGGTATGCCAACCTAAGCTATCTGTCAGCATGAGCGTAGAATAAACTGCCTCCCCCATGAGCAATCATCCAAAGTAAGCTGTCACACTTTATGAGGTATTATTGTGAGAAGGCAGAACAAAGTCAAAACATGAGGTCCAGAAACAACTACAAATATATTGACGCGCATTCACAAGAGAACAAATCACGTAAAGAATGGCCCTCCCCGTCCAACCCTGCGTCCAATCTCAAACGCGAGTCCGAGTACAACCAGGCTCACAATCAGTCCTAAAGGCACATACCTCTTGAATGCGACATACGCATCGGATGGCATCGAATGCCCCGTAAAATACTTGAGAAGCTTGTCCGGAATCGGTTGCAGCGAAAAGGGCGGGTAGGCCAGCTGGTGCATCAACTCTGAGAATGGGTCCGCTCCTCGCCACACCATTGCGCGCTGGTGTGAGAATGTACGAAATCCGAATTCACCGTGGTATGCGCCCATCCCGGAGGGCCCAACGCCGCCAAAAGGAAGATCGGAGATGACCATGTTAACGAGGTAATCGTTGACGGAGATCGTGCCAGAGCGGGTGTCGGTTTCGAATTTGCGTACAACCGCCTTGTTGTTGGTGTTGACGTACAGGCAGAGGGGATGGTCACTGTAATCGGGTTTTGGGGATTGGGGTGCATTAGTGGCTGTTTAATCCAGGAATATGGGACACAAGCACATAACGCATAACGAACCGGCTGTTGATGATTTTGATTGCCTTGTCCTCGTTTTCGACAGTGATAATCGGAAGCAGGGGTCCAAAAAGCTCGTCTTCCATCAATGGATCCGATTCGCGAACGTTGGACACAATGAGAGGTGCGACATACTGTTGCTTGACATCGTATTCGCCTCCCATCACAACCGAAGAGTGAGGAAGGGCAAGTTGCCTCTCAAGCACGTTGGCCAACCGCTTCGTGTGATTCTCGTTGATGATCTTTCCATAATGCGGAGCAGACTTGACATCCGATGAATATAGTTCCTTTACAGCCTTTCTGAGAGCTGGCGTCAGTTTCGCGACAATGTCCTTGTGAACCAGAAGGTAATCCGGTCCAATGCAAGTCTGCCCCGCGTTGTAGAGCTTGCCCCACATAAGCCGCTTCGCAATCACATTCACGTTAACATCGTTGTGGATATAGACGGGGCTTTTTCCACCGAGTTCTAGTGTCACAGGGGTCAGGTGCTTTGCGGCTGCCTCCATGATGATCTTGCCGACCGTTCCGTTACCCTGAAGCTGCTTTCTTAGGTTCTGCCACCCATGTAAACAGTGAAACGAGTACGCACCGTGTAAAAGATGTGGTCAAACTTTTGCTGGAGCAACACCGTGGTCTCTTTCACGCCGCCCGTTACGACCTTCACCGCGTCTGTGTCGAAAATTTTGGGCAGCCATTCCACGAGCACGGCTTCTGAATGGGTCGCCACTTCAGAAGGCTGTAACGTCACACAAACGTCAGAGATTCAAGATGCGGAATAAGAGATGATCCGCCCCTTGCCACTCACTTTGAGCACAATGCAGTTCCCAGCCGCCAGCGCACATACCATAGGACCCAATGTGAGTAAGAAGGGATAGTTCCAAGCGCCAATGATGAGCACAACGCCCTTGGGTTGCGCAACGACCATGTTGTTGTCAAATAGGGTGAAAAGGGTCCGCTGCGTGGCATCCGGCTTCATCCACTCATCCAGGTATTCGAGAGTATGCGCCACCTCGCGTGAGACTGTGTTGATGTCGCCCATGACGGCATTTGTGTCCTGTTTTGAGGTGAGCCAGGCCCTACTTCTGGATTGCACTCACCTTCTTGAGGTCCTTGTAGAGAGCCTCGGCTAGTATGGATTCTTGATTTAGGATAAAGTTGTAGAGCTTCTTGAGCTGGTTGCGACGCCAAGCGGCTGGCTTCGTCTTGCCTGTCGCGAATGTGGAATGAAGGGACCCAACGATCTGCAGGCATCCTTAAGTCGCTGGTGCCACCCAACAGGGGCAGAGAAACAAATTGTGGATACCTTGGGAATGTCGTCCAAGTGGGTATCTGGAGTGCCCATTGTTTTCAAGCTTCTGTTCGCTTGTATGGAAATTGGGTGAGCGGAATACACTCGATTCGATCATGCATCATATACACAGATTTAGGTTTAGGCGCCACTTGCTTGTTTCACTCTTGATGGTTCTTCCTCTAGCAGCAGCAATCGCGCAGCATCTGACGCGAGATTCTAGTTGGAGACAGCGTCGCAATTCATTGAATGATTTTCGCACATCTCCAATACAAGGTTTGCTTGCGTGGCATTCAAAGCCAAGAACAAGACTACCATCGCGTTTCCTCTACATGAAATCTTCAGATGTTCAGCTGTCGCGTGGGTGACGGATTCCATTCAACATGTACAGGTTAAATAGGAGAGATTGTCTCTGAGCCATCCACCCAACAGAAAACGGATAAGCGTGGGTGACGTTTGCCTTATTGGCGCCGTGGGCGTGCGGATTTGAAATACCACTCGAAAACTCCGACAGCATCTCCCCCCCAGAGCTTATTTTGGGCGTCACCCACGCGTGCGTATCAAGAAAGAACAGGAAAACAGTGAGGCTTGTTGCATTCGTTGAGACAAGCTGGCTGGGGAGGTGCCTGACGCGGCATATTCCGAGAATAGGCATGAATCCTGATCCGGACGGTGTCCAGCCGAGCCAGCCAAATCCCCATGGGGGATCCGCTCGTCATGGAATGTCTGGAGTCAGCAACGGAAACGCAGACACCCATGGAATGTTCATGTTTGGCCAGGGTCCCAAAGCATCGATAGGATTCAATCCAATGGCGTCGTTTGGACACAGTCAAAGTCAGCTTCACGTATCGATGGTACAGACATCGCAGTTGTCAAGTGGCCCTCTCGCGTCTCAGGGATCGAGTCTTGGTCATCCGCCTACACAAAGTCAACCTCCCCCACTCCAACAACAGCCAACAAACCAGCAACAGCAACAGCAGCATATCCAGCAAAGAGATGTCAACAAAAAGAAGCGTGTGCCCGCGTGCGACTCATGCAACGCCAAGGTACCTTTTTTGCGTGCCATCACAATGGCTGAACTCACTCACACCTTACAGAAAATCAAGTGCGATGGCCTTAAGCCCATGTGCTCAATGTGTGCGAAAAATAAGAGAGTGTGTAGATTTGATCGCATCGCGGAACCAAAATCAAGTAAACGTGTAAGGACGGTGGCGGGTCCTCCTCCAAGTGCACCCAGTACGGCTGCCGGCCCAATAACATTAAGAAATGGTAATTTGATCCCTAGTGCATCAAACAAACCCCAGCAGCTTGCTCCATCGGGGACGGACATATCGGCAAACTTTGGAATGCCTCCACACATTCCACCACGTCTTGGAAGTGCGTCAACGACTTCAGGAATTATTGATCCTTTGACTACATCATTGCCTCTGCGTACCACTCCCACATCACGGTATTTACCACATCAGCAGCAAGCTCAAATGCAACGAAATCCCCAATTTAACTTCAACACAATGAGTACGAGCTCCTTACAGCACCATCCTTCTTCACAACCAATTGCGCCGTATGGCATGCTGGCCATGAATCAGATTCCTCAACAGTACAATGCGAACTCCCAATATCCACCAACGCAGTTGCATCGTCAACAACTTTACAAACAGCACCCACGGCCAAATCAGCAAAAACAACTATCTCAGCATCAAACATCTACCCAGCTGCTTCAACGCCAACCCGCACATGCGATACAGCAAAAATCATACACTCCTACCCAACCGAATACGATGAATATGAGACCAGTTCCTAACAGTGTTCTCAACGCCGTGGTGTCCCGTACTAGCTCTGGAGGTATTCACGGAGCCCCACAGTATACCGGCCCTCCGCAAATGCGCCTTCCACAGCATTCCTGGATACGTCCGACGCCCTCCCTCTCAAACTTAGCAACCGACTCTTCTCGCACTAAAAGCAGCCTCGCACTGCACGCAACCTCCACTGCGGCCGTCGCAACTTCACAACCAACCACCCTCGCCCCGCGCCCGGACCTCATCGCTAGCCTCCCTAAGAAAGCCACCGACGACCTCCTCCACCTCTACTTCGACTACGTTCACCCCACGATCCCACTCCTGCACCCGCGCAGCTTCATGGCCGCACGAGAGGGCGAGAGCAAGCTGCTCCTACACACCATGTACGCCCTGGCCGCGCGCTACTGCGAACATCCTGCCGTTTTGGCGCTAGGGGCCATGTATGGAGGGGTTGGCGCCGGGGGTGCGGGTGCGGCGACAACGTTAGATGATGTCCGAGCGCGCGTGTGTGACGCGTTTTATTTCAAGGCGAGGGATATGGTGGATCAATATTTGGATTTCGCGAGGGTTAGTACTGTGACAGCGTTTTTGCTGTTGAACTGTTTTTGTTCAGGTTGGTTTTTGGTTGATCTTGGCCGGGATTGTTGGCTTTTTTGCTGATGAGCAGTATAGGCTCAGGACGGATTTCGGCTTCTTGGATGTATTCGGGGATGGCTGTGAGTATGATCAAGGAGTTGCAGAGGGACGGGATGGCGGACGATGATACGGTTCGATGCACTCGGGATTTTGTGAAAAATGGTAGCAACAACGAGAACGACTGGTTGGAACGAGAGAGGAGGCGAAGAATTTGGTGGGCTTGTTATGTGGGTGATCGCTATGCTGCGGCTGCATCAGACAGGCCCACGATTGTGATGGACGCAGGTTTGTGTTTTGCTGTGCAACCATGATGGACACTCATTTTCTGAAATAGACTGCAAGCTACATCTTCCCTCGCTTTCGGAAGATTGGGTGGCGGGTAAGATGGCCAATCGAGACTCGCCGACAACTCTAGACACGAAATTGCAACAAATCAAAGACTTTGCTTCGACAACCGCATTCGTACCACTTACAGGACCTCAACCTGACCACAACTACTTCCTTCTACTCAGCAAAATCTTTGGCCGCATCCTCGAATTTGCGAAAGTCTATAAAACCGCCACCACAAACCCACAGCAAGCCCCACACACCGCATCCGACATAAGCAACCAGCAACTTGACCTGCAAGTTCAGCTTCTCGAAACGAGCCTCAAATCCTGGTTCGCCTTCCTCCCTCCGCACCTCAGCGACCCATCCATCACTCATAGCGCAAGCGGCCAACTGCGTGACGACGCTCAAGCCTATGAAAAGCAACACCTGCACCTGTTTTACCACATCTGCCACATCCTCCTCCACCGCTCAAAACTCATGCATATGCTCCGCGTCCTGCCACCCTCCACCCACCATGCCTCCATTCCCCGTCAGGACTGCTACATCAAGTGTCTCGCGCACGCAAGCGAAATCACAGCCCTCCTCGAACGCGTGCGTCCGCGCAACCCACACATGCGCTTCTTCCCGCCTTTTATCGCCTGCTTTGGCGTCTTCCAGAGCGCGCTCGTGCACCTTGTCCGCGGGCAGGTCACCTGCCGCACCCGCGCGGCGGTCGCCGTTGCCCCGGGCGAAGATGAGCCTGGGGGGTGCCGTGCGGCGCTTATGCATGCGGAAACGCTGAAAGGGTTAAGTAGGGATTGGGGTCTCGCGGTGAAGCTATGTGCCAGTCTCGTTGGGTTGATTGAGGCCTCTAAAGAGGGAATGGCACCTGAAGGTGCGAGGATGTGTGAGGCGTGTGTTGGAGTCATAAAGGGGTCACAGCCGGTGGCGAGGCAGCAGTTGGGGCTGGGGCAGGAAGAGGAGGTGATCGCGCTGCATCGCAGCGGTGCGCAGTTTTTGAGTCATTCACCTGGTGGAGGAGGGTCGTCGCTATCAGCCGCGGCTGCTGAAAGCACGTTTGGTGGGTTTGAAGGTTTGGGCGGAATTGGTAGTTGGTTGGCAGAGGTTCCTGCCATACCGCATTTGCAAGGCTTTCCTGGCGGGCCAGGTGGCGGCGCTGTTGGTGCGAATGGTGCACAGGGTGCAAGCGCTGGCAATGTGAAGGATATGTGGCATTTGTTGGACACGTCGTCGTTCGGGGGTTCTCCCGCAGAGTCATTTGGTTTTCAGTAAACCTTCAATCATGTTTATCAATAGGGCAAAAAGCAATGAAACAAGACGCTTCCTCGAGTATTGACACTTTCCCTAACAAATTCATCATCAGCTACTTTCTGACCTTTTTGGCGTTGACTTTTGGTGATCCTTTTGATGTCGCGGTTTCAGATGATGACGGTGTCCCCGAACTCTTTTTCTGTTTCTTCCCACTCCCTGTCCCATTCGAATTTGCCGCCGCCCCCTTCAACTTCGGAAATTTGGGCGTTTGCACCTCCACTGCTTCATCTCGCGCGCGTTTTTCCCTTTTCGCAATCGAGGTCATCGCAACCTCTTCAGATTCCGCTTGTATATCCGCACCCACGTTCATGCCCACGTAACACCCTACATCTTCCGCCCCATTTGATACGATCGCATCCAAAAACTGCTGTGCCTGTACGTCCCGCTCCTGCTCGCTGTACGCCTTCCCTTCGATGGGGTTTGCGCGCAGTGTGTGCTTGATGAATCGCGCAGCAGCTTCCTTGTCGAGCTTCATAGCGGCTTTTTCTACGCCTGCTGCGTGAGAAACCTTGTCCATGTATTCCTTGACGCGTTGCTGCAGCATGCGTGGTCAGCCGTGGGGTTCGAAGCAGGGGACCCCACAAACGAGGGAAATCTTACCAACTCTTTGCGGACGGGATGTCCCTTTGTGCGTCCTTGTGTGCGCAGAAAGAGAAAGACGAGGGAATTGATTGCGTAGCTGACAAGGACGCACAGCGACGCCTTGTCAATGAGCGACTCGCTCTGCTGCAAGACGGCCTCGATCGGCTGCGAGAACAGCGGCGAGATGAGGGCTTCAAGCTGCTGCACACTCCCAGCGAAGGCTTCTGCTTCCTGTTCAAACTGGGCAGTCTCCGCTTCCATTGTTCTTTCTTTCTTTCTTTTTTTTGTTTATCTTCACAGAAGAGTTTACTCCAACTCCTCAATTGTCACTGTCACCATCTTGTTACCGTTCGCAATCAGCCTCTTTTCCACCACTACCTTGCGCATGTCAGCCGCGTCCACGTCCTGACTCTGCTTATTTTTGCGCGCCTCCTCATTCAGACTCTCGATCCGCTCAATCTCGTCAAACACCCCAGACAGCTTGTTTCGCTATAAAGATGTATGGAAAGGAGGTGTCAGGTATTAGAGCGCTTTTCCTTCGGAATGAGTCACCTTTTCCTTCCGACTCTCGCGAACAGCCTCCCGCTCCAGCGCAGCGTCCCGCTCTTTCGCCTTCTTGATCTTCTCAAGCTTCCGCTTGTGGAAGCCTGTCAGGTAGTCCCTGTTTGTCAGCCATCGGTGAGTGTGACTCGCATAACGAAGCACGTACGATCGCGAGGCATCGTCGTACGAGACAAGGTCCTGCACAATCGGCTTGCCGTGTCGGTCCTTCTTGTACGTGTACGAGTATGGCTTCGGCTTGTCGCCCTTCTTGCCCCGCTTGCCGCCTCCCTTCTTGCCCCCGGACTTGGCGGCGTCCTTCTTGTCCTTTCCCATTCTTTTCAACACCCCCCTATGTCGCGCCCCACCCTCTTCCCTCACGGGAAAGTGCACTGCTGATTTTAAAATGTTACTGTCTCCACTGCGGCTCCTTATAAAAATATATAACGTTGAATTTTGTGCGATTGTGTTGGTTCGAACTTCGCAACCGTGAACAAGACAATGGACCAATCAGATTGCGAGAAAGTTTCCACCAGGTGGAAACGAAGAGAATATCATCCAAAAGCGTTAAGGGTTTAAGTTATGTCAAACAATTCGTCACTCGATTGAGTCAATCGCCTCAGAATGGATATTCGGACAAAAATCAACCAAAAATGAACGTATACAATCATTTCGTCATATACTTGCTCGTTCCCATCTTCGCGTGTCCCTGCCTCGGAACAGGAAGCCAGATTATCAACTTGGATATTGCCAGTCTGGGACCGAGAAGCATGGACGCGGCTTCTGTTTCGGGAAGCATCCCTCAACAAGTCGTAGAGAACCACTCAGTCATCTCTTCTCAGCCACCATACAAATCGAAGAAGTGACCACTTGTTGCCATTCTTGATGCTGCCATTTCCGAATCACCAAAGTGTTACAAGTGATTGACTTTGTCTGTTGATAACTTTGACCAATGTCGTTCGGACATGCTCTTTGATGACAAATACGATGAGGTTAATTTTGTTGTTTTCAATACTATAGATTAATGTCACATTTTGTTTGTTATTTGATTGAGCAGATGCTGGATGCTCATGTTGAACTTGCAAACATCCAGGGAAATGGCAATTGTTTCTGGAGCGCTGTCGCTCTGCCCTGGAATAGTCAAACTGGCAGGCATTAAACCCAAGAAACGTTGCAAAACCTGGTCACGCAATCAATTATCAATGCAGACAATGCGACTCATGATCGATATGCGATCTGGCTGAAATGAACTTGGATTGATTTGTTGAACACATATCAAATGTTCGTCATGTTGGTCGCGATGGCTAGGGTGGAATCCACGTTTTCGGTTTTTTCTGATGGTACTTTTCATTGCAGGCTCTTGATTGTGATTGACAATACAAAAGTGTTTGGCAGAGTTGAAAACTGAATATGGTGTTGACTCAAATGAAGTGGAGGAGTATATTGCTGAGCACCATCCAACCTCAGGGAATCTTGTGGTTTGTTTACTGTTTCCTACTTCTCCCTCCAATTGCTAGGGTTGGGTTGGGTCTCCAGATCAAAGGTAACTCCTACTTCTTTTCGTTTACTTCTACTCTCAGACGCATATATATGCCGAAACATTTTCAATTGGGCGCAGCTGTTTTAGCTGAGGCCTTTGTCAAATTTCTTTTTTTTCGAAAACGAAGGTACCTGCAATATGTTGTAAAATCGTCTGAAAGATTACATCAAGTACTCGTCCTCTTCTAGTGCTGAATTGAATGACGATGCTGAATAATATAACTTAGTGTCTGAACCACCCTTACTTTTATGTTTCCTATTCCTGACCAATCTGCTTTCGCTGCGCATTTTCATGCAAGGGATGGAATATTTTGGGCCAAAAAAACCTGATCAGGGGAACTCGGCGTGTCCTGGAAACATGCTGCAGCACCTGAATTTTCTCCCGCAGATTTTTGTGGGTCTTGCGGGACGAATACTAGGAATATCGGTATCGTTCTTGGCGGTTGTCGCTGTTACCTTCTTCGACAAATTCTTGATTATGCCCACAACACCCGGTACTCGAACGCCAGGATACCGTCATGCGACAAGGTTTTTTAATGCCTGCTGTGTATCGCTGGTATTTTCAACAGGCTAACCTTGGTGTTGTGTTAGGTGCTGCTTTTGCAATTCTGTGAATAATTCGCGACATATAGGGAATGTATGACGCGTTCCCTAAGAGCACACTCAAGAAGATATACATTCGTTTGAAGGTGGCACATGGGCTGGATCCTGATGATGAGTTGACACGTTGCCGGAATGACGCCTCGAACAGTTGCGGGACGCCATTGCGTTCCGACATGAATAAACCTTGGTCTCCTTGCATACGTGGCCTTGCATAAAATGTGACACAGCTCTATTGCGCTTTTCTGACGCTGGATTAACGCAATTTAGCAGTGCTATGTTTGGAAAAGTTGTGTCTTTTTTTAGGTTCCCTATGTCGTTTACTGTGCGAGCATTGCGGGTGGCCCTTGCGCCCTACCTGATGGCACCGTCCTCAACGTTCTTTGCCACGCGAACCATTATCAACCCGGCACTCCATACTGGCCCTCAATGCCGGTTCTACGCAGCCAAGAAGAAGGACGCCAAAGGGTCCAAGGGCGGCAAAGCCAAATCCGCCGAGGATGACGACGCGCCGCCTCCCGAATTTGACCTTTCCAAGACGCAGAGTAAGATGCGTCTCTGCGTAGAACGGCTGCGCGCAGCACTGAGCACGTCCGTCACGGTCGGACGCGCGAACCCGGCCCTGCTCGACAAGGTGATCGTGACGGAGGGCGCGGGCAAGAAAGGGGCCGGGCAAGGGGTTCCCTTGGCCTCCATTGCGCAGATTAGTACGAAGGACGCGCACACGCTGATGGTGGTGCTCAATGACGAGGACGTGCGTGTTTGCTCTTTTCGCGGTAACCTTCGCTGAACCAACCCAGTTCACGGGCTTTGCAGAAAAGGGCATTCGTGACGCAAACCTGGGCTTGGCGCCGATAAGGGTGAACGCGAGTACACTGAAGGTCACCCTTCCAAGGTGAGACCCTGCTTGTCATTCAGCCCTCTCCTCACTGCTCACACATTGCAACGAATTCAGAATGAGCGCAGAGTATCGGGACACCATTATGAAGACTATTTCGCAAGCATCTGAGAAGCACAGGACTCAGATTAGGGACTTACGCGCGGATGCAAGACTTGAGCTCAAAAAGCTCAAGATCAAGTCTAGCGATGAAGTGAAACGGATCGAGACAAAGGTGCGGGCGTCCATGTGGCACAAGTGTGAGGGTTTTAAAACCTCTTGCGTTAATACAGATTCAGGCCGAACATGACGCGTTTATGAAGGAATTGGATGCTGCAGTGGAAGCCAAAAAGAAGGAAGTGGCAGTAAACTGAGTCCAATAAACGGCGAGTCTTGACGCAAACTGGCGACGTATCACCGATTACGCCACAACCAGTTTCCAAGGTTTGAAAAGACTTCTGAGTCGTTGTAGAGAAACTACGAGCGTATGCACATTAGCGATTACATCGCGACGAGAGAATCTAGTCACCTGCATCGAGGCTTGCAACGATCCCTGCAAAACGTCTCGCTCGTGCCGAAATTGCCACATGACAATACCTTATCCACACGTCAGATCTGAGGTGTACAGCAAGACAACGAGAAGACTCACCCCACACCACTGCGGCAAAGATTTGGAATGAATGCTTAGGCGCGACAAGGTAACCTTTGTTGGCGGCCATCTTTGCAAGCCCAATCGACACACGCGATAGCAAGTACATGTTGATCTGGTTGTTTTGATGTCGAGTGTCAAATAGGGAAGCAGACCCTCCATGCAATGAACCAAAGCACCTGCTGGTTAATGTTGTTGTCCTCGCCAAAGACAAAGTACCCTCCGATGAGGCCAGCAAAGAAGGAGTCGAATCCGTCTTCTTTCCCCTTAATGCGCCTCTGTAGAACCATGAGTGTTTTGTAGGTGGTGACGAAGACGGCGAGGTTGCGACTGTGCTGGTAGGTTGCCTTGAAGATGCGCCGAAATTTGTCTTCGATTCTGTATGAGGAATAGCGAGTAGTGGGGTGGGGATGGCGTGGATCCGATGAGCGAGGGTCCAGACCCGAACCCAACAACTCACGATCCGGTGCCAAACAGGAACGTCATTACGAGAGCGTGCGGGAACCTGATGCGCGCGCCATAAACGGCCCCGTTGCGGAACCCTTTTGCAATGGCGAGGACGTCGTGGTATCGCGGGTTCGTCAGAAGGGACTCCATTTGGTTGACAGCTTTTTATCACTATACCTCTGCCACTCACCCCAAGTAAAAACTTAGGATTGATCTTCATGCATTATTTAAGTTATATTATTTTAATCTTGAAACTGTTATAAATAATGTAAGATGTACCTTCATAATTTTATAAAATATTACTTATATAATTTAATTATTATTATAGTATTTCTTTATTAAATACATATGGTTTGTAAATACAACGCCTTAAATCAGATCCCTTGATCATGACAATTTATTAGCTGAATAACTTAAACAGATTGAAGGTAGGATCCAAACACAAGTCAATTTTCCCACCAAAACCTCACTGAACCAAATTTCGGGTCTTCAAGCCATGTCCATCTGGTCTGCGCCACCGTCCGAGTATAAGTACTGGCTCTGGTACTCTTTCAAGTCTACATCGTACAGAGACGGTCAACCCAAGAAACTCTCAACGCAAAAACAACAGGGGCCTTACATTGCACGCTCCGCTTCTCATCCAAAAACAGCGAATAAACTCTCCTCACATCACCCACCTCCACTTCCCCACCCCCACCCCTCTTCCTCGCCACAAGATGCGCCGCCGTAATCAAATGAATCGCATACCGCAAACTCGTCTCCCAAGCAACACTGCACAGCACCTCCAAGGCCTCCTCCCCCATCTCCACGTCCTCTTCCTCGCAGCGGATCTTGAGGATGGAGCGTAGTTCCGCCTCTGAATAAGGCTGCGTCGCAATGATGAGGAGGCGGTCGAGCAAGTCGAGCGGGATGCCGTGCGGGCTCGCGTACTTCGTGCCGCGGATGGTCGTGATGCCGCGGTTCGAGGCCATAATCACAACAGGGGCCATGTCGTCTTCGAGGGCGCGGTTGAGGAAAGAGAAACATTCGATATCGAGCATGTGGACTTCGTCGATAAACAGAACCTAGGAAGCAGGACACAAAACGCGTGAGACGGAGTGAAACTGGCTGGAATAGACAAAGAAGGATATGACGTACACCGGGAACAATCTCGGATTTACCCTCCTCGCGCCATTCGGCAACTTTTTGGTTGATTTGGTCGCGCACTTCAGCCTTGATTTCTCCCGTGTCACCTATTTTGTTGCAGTTGAGAGGCCCATCACCAGGGCGTGGAAACCCCAAAAGCATTCACCCGAGAAGAGAGCAAGGAATCCCTGCGTGCGGCTGTTGATGACATCAATCTCGTGCAAGCTGACGGTGTGGACGACCTCTTTGCGTTTCTGCAGCTCGCCCTCAGGACATTGCACAAAGCGGGTCTATCAACGAGATCATCAACACTAACAAAGCGACAAAAGAAGAGTTTCTCAACGTCAGCGCCCATTGCGTCAAAGTCGCGTGCACGTGCGAAAGAGCAAACAAGCTTGGTGATTTTGCCGGTAGCTTTATCGATGGTGATAACGTCACTAGAAGATGAAATAAAAAGGCAATGCCAAGAGAGACAAGGCTAACATTTAGGTAAGGAAATATATCACGCACCCAACATTAGCCTTTTCCTTATTCAGGGATTCAATCATCTTCTGGTCCAAATCGTATACAGTTTCCATGTCGCTCGTTTTATGAGTCAGTTTCCCAATCCCAATCGCGTTACAGAACAGAGAGCACGTTTCCAAAAAAGAACCTACCACTCCCGCCTCGGCACCATTTTCGGTTTGTTTTGTCTTTGCTCAAGATGAAAACGCGGCAAGTTATCTTACAGCAACTCTGAATTCGAGTGAACAAACTGCTGTGAGCATTGCTTCTCTACAGAACACTGTAAAACAGTATTCCTTCACCTCACTCTCTAGCGACTTCACTCTCCATCACAAGTTTGTCTGCATCGTGTCTCGAAGTTGTCCCATCATACCTGGATTCCTAGCGATGCAAAAAGGTGCTTAGGTATCTAACTCAAGTATCAGCAGGCACATTTTGATGAGAAAAGGGGGTCCAAACAACAAACAACATTCCCAGGAGATACTAAAAAATTGAAAAACAACAACATAGTATATTGCGTACAGTCGTCCATTATTGCACCAGAGTGTGATACAATACATTGTTTTTCAACTTCGAAGCCAAACAGGACAAGATAGAATAGTAAAGGACCAAGAAAGTCATCCTGTAAGAAACATCACTCTTGCTAAGTATACTCTGCGTCATCGATGCTGTCGGCGGAGCAGAGTTATCACGCACTTTCTTAAAGATACACCTGCACTTCACACTATTGAAAGCATCATGAAGTCCGGCCTCTGATACAGGGAAAAACAGCTTCCTCTTACTGAAGCTCCTCCTGCATACCTGCCAGTGACCATTTCATTTTATTTTGAGTTAATTTGAAGTGAAAGGAAACTACAGTGCGAGGCGAAGGAGTGTTCTGACAAATGGTGCTCCGAATTGCGGTGATTGGCTCAGGCCCCGCCGCGCAGTACACTGTGCAGCATATTGCGAAGAGATGCGGCGAACGGAGTCTCGCTGTGGACATCTTTGAGCAGCACCCCTTCCCGTACGGACTGGTTCGGTACGGGATTGCAGCGGACCACCAAGACGCGAAGCACGTGGCCAACCGCTTCGACACCTTTCTTTCTTCTTCGTCTTCTTCGTCTCCAAACTTCAGAGTGAATTGGGTCGGCGGCGTAAAGGTTGGCGATCGGATCACAGTCAAACACCTGCGCCAACACTACAACGCCGTCCTCTTTGCGAACGGCGCCCAAGAACCTAAATCTCTCTTTCCATCCAATGACAAAACCATCAGAGCCTCGTACTCGGCCCATCATCTCGTGTCCTGGCTCAACGGCCTCCCTGAGGCCTTCCAGCACGCAGTCCCCTTAGCGGAGGATCTGCAGAGTACTGACACCGCAGTTATCGTGGGACAAGGAAATGTGGCTCTCGATGTGGCGCGCATCTTGCTCACTAACGTGGACGCACTCATGAAGACAGACATCCCAGAACCAGTGCTTGATGTCTTGGCAAAGAGCCGTATTTCGCGTGTGCATCTAGTTGCACGTCGGGGCCCTTTGCAGGTTCCCTTTGTCGCTTATAAACACTGTTCGTCCCTTCACTCAACAACACGTCGCGTCCAAACAGATGGCATTCACCTCAAAAGAACTCCGCGAAATGACCCGGCTCCCCTCTGCCTCCCTACTTCCCAACCCCCTGCTGAGCACTGACCCTTACCGAACAGCGGACTCGAACCCAGCATTTGACCGGAGCCCCAAACGTTTGATGCAGATCCTCCTCAACCACCATGCCCAACCTACTTCCTCCTCCGCACACAAAACATGGTCCCTGGACTGGTTCCTCTCACCTCACCGCCTCCTTTCTAGTCCCGCGGACCCCACCAAGCTCACTGGCATCCAGTTCCAGCAAACACGAAGCATCCCCACCGCCGCCACACCTGGTGCGTCCGTCGAATCCGTTCCTGGCGCGTTCGTGGACGTGTCCTGCGGGATCATTTTTTCGAGCCTAGGATACAAAGGCGTCGCGGTCCCGAGTGCCGCGGAGGCTGGGATTCCGTTTGACGCCGCGATGTGATTCCGAACAAGGCGGGGCGCGTTCTGGATTCGGACACGCAGGTAGGGCGTCTTACTTGTTTTGTAAAACCCTCCCTTGATGTTACGCTTTCACGCGATAGGAACAGATTCCGGGGGTGTATGTGAGGGGGTGGATCAAGCGGGGAGACTGCGGAGTGTATAGTGCGGGATTGGGATGCACAGGTGCAATCCGGGGACGAGAAGCGCGGGTTTGAAGAAGTGCGGCTGCTGCTTGATGGGTGCAAGTTGGTTTCGATTGAAAGTATCACAAACCTCAACCCTTGACATTGACTGATTTTCAGGTTCAACCAGGGGAATGCTGTGACAAACTTGCCTTGGAAATATCAACCTATTTGAAATATGCGTCTCAGTAATTGGCGCTGCCTTCCTTCTCACATTTATCTCTAACAATTATTTTCCACACACTTGCGTTCAAACCCTCGAGATACGAGCTACACAGCTTTCTTACCCAAAATGAAATACAGAAAGCAAAAATTGTTCAATTAGAGAGAAAAATGCTTATACGTACTGGTCTGATGAATTTGTTCCATTTGGTCTATCAGATGCCATCTGTCGTTTTACGAGGGGGTCAACCTACTTCTCCACCCTCAACAGATCCAACTGGTATCATTGGCTTCATATGTTACACAATTGGTTTGCATTCACTGCAGTTGAATCAATTTTAACCCCGTTATATGGTTTTAATTTTTTTCCCTGTTATTCGGCACTATGGATACTTTCAAAATTGTGCAACATCGAGACACAATGGCAAACAGTGGCGTTGCAGATAATGCAGTATCAACTCAAGCTAAGCCAGCAAGTGAGAGAGCTCCCGGGAGCATTTGCATAATAAAAATTGTTGAGGGCCCTCTTGCACGACTCTAGAAATTGCAGAAGAAAATACATTTGTCCATTGTTCTATTTTTGAACCTAAATAAATGAGGTTTGAAGTCAAGTCACACCTTGCTTTTGTCAGGGCCTTGGACAGAGACAAAGTCCACTTTCATTACAACCTCTACGACAGCATTGATATCAGCATTATGCGCAATTGTTATGATTTCAACTTGCTCTTTTGTGGTACCCGCAGGCACCCCCATCTCCATCACGGCATCAACAACGCGTTGTACGCGTTTTGCATTTGCCTTTTCCCACTCCTTCTTCCGGTTGGCGCCGAAATACATTTGCGGCCCCATACCAATCTTGCTCCACTCAAATCCCTTAATGATCCAGCCATGCCGACGCACAGCCCACGAGAGGAACGCAAACTCAACCACAAGGTCTAAGGCTGTAGCAGCGATGCCCATTTGACTGGCACCAGCGAGGTATCGGCGCGCGTCCGGCTCGTAGGTGCCAATGCCGAGATCTAACCAGTACTCGTTTTGAAGAAGGAGGTCCTGCAGCGGTGACAAGTGATGGCATTTAGTTGCGATCCTTACAAAGAAGGCAACTCACGATGACTGTAGGCCAGGGTGTCAAGAAGATGCCAATCAGGGCAATTATTCCATTCTGCACGTTGCGCTTCGCGCTTTTGTCTGGCCAAATCATGAAGATGAGGGTAGTGAGGCCGAAAATCATGTCCAGCGTTGTTGAAACTGCTTCGAACCAACGGGACCGAACAATTTGAGACAAAGCGGTGTCCGAATAAAAACAATATTGGTCCTGCTCATAAGGCGGGATGCAGACTATCTTTTTGAACTCGGCCACGTAGTCGTTGATGGATTGGCACTTATCAGTGGGCGCACCGGGGACCAATTCTTGCGTCGTTTGAGAGTAAGCGCCTGGAAGAGTGATATCGTGGCATTCGTATGAGCTGTAAATTGCTGGACGACAGTTATGTGAGCAAAGGCGTGACACTGACTTGACCCAAGACTCACTTCCGCGGGACGGACACATAATTCGGGTCACATTCACAAACTCCCACTCTGCGTGAGAACAGATTGAAAACAGTCCAGCATTGTGATACTTGTCCGATTTCCAATAAGGCAGCGCGAATGCCACCTGAGGCAGACAGCCACTGAGTTCCAGGCAACCTCAGCTTCGGTGCATCAACACTCACCCATTGGGTCGTCCAAGAGCTGAAGAGAATGATAAAGGCAACAAAGCCGACCCATCGGATGGTCATGTCCTTCGTCAAACCACCAGTAACTGCATTTCCCTGAGCGTCAAGAATTTCGACGTCCTCAGTCTGTGTCCCTACGACGTCTGCCACAGTTGGCGGCTGAGCTGGTGGTTCCTGGCTCATGAGGCAATTGTTGATTGAATAAGTGGCGCGGTGGCGGCAAGGAGTGGGATCTTTATATTGAAAAGGGGCTGCCGTTCGTGTAACCTGACTTTTTACGAAAGGGATGTCTTCTTTGTCAAAGCAAGGCGGACATATGTCATCGGCTCGCAGGTTACCGAATAGCCATGTTTCGTAAACACCGTACAGAATGTGAGTTGGTTGGGATGAAGTGCCGGTTCACACTTGAAATACCCTTGAGCGGAGAACCGAGGCTCTTATGCAAGTGACAGATCCATTAAAACAAAGTAAAAGAAGCATAAATTAAGTACATCGATAATCTTTCGTCTGCAATCCCTCACCCCTTCCCCCTTCACACCTTGCACACATCCCGCTTCCTCCAAATAATAAGCGACCATCAGGTGGATGTTATCCCCGCGACGGGCGAGAAGGTTCGCTCGCCGCCGCCCATCCCAGAGCAGCAATCTCTGAGCAAGGCTCACAGTCTTCTCAAACAAGTTAAACGTTACACGCAAAAGGCAAGGCGATCTCGAAAGTGATCTCCGCCATCGAGATTGTGGTTTGGGCCATCAAAGAACCCCGCTATTTCCGTCACTCCTTCTCTCCTTTTAATTAATGCAATTTGTACGTCATGGTTACCTATTTGAGTCGGACTTGAGACCGGCATCATCGCAAGAGGGGACAATGACGCCTTGAAAGCAACAGTGTGCGGCCTCATGAAAGCGCTCCGTATGTGTTAGATTCCCGCCTTTGCGCTGCGGTCCGTCTATCAAATCCTCCCGCCATTGCGGATACTTACGGACGAGTTCGCTTCGTGTGCGATGTTGTCGGTATCATACTTTCCGTGGCAAGAAAGGATGGTCTTGACATCTATGTTGTGCTGTATTTCAAACCTGAAATCCGGCCAATGCCTCGAATCTTCATATGCGACCCATCAGACACGCTAACTTTTGAGTGAGGAGGAAAGATTGTGGCTGAAAATCAGACGCCAACAAATCATTCATGAAAGTAATCAGAGTCATTGAAAGATCTCAGGGAAATACAATTTCGCGAAGTCAACCTGCATCCATCACGCTGCGAATCCAAGTGACACGACTGGTAACCTTTTAGTGATAGTCAGTGAGAGTCTCTGTGCACTGGGCACGATATTACCGCCCACGTTGGTCCTGAATTTCGTTCCAGTGATTCGGCAGAGTTTTCTCAGGCGTTTGGCACAGTGATGGGAACGAATTAAAGAGCGCTACAAGCAAGGAATCCTGATGTTGATGAAACCCCCGAGGTGGTGGATGGGTTATCATGCAATGTCATACGAGTCATAGATTGATCTATAGCAATTTCTGCGTGTCCGACCGTGATATTTGGCGAAACATGCATTTGTTTCACCTTGTTCAAATGTCCAGCGTGGCCACCACACCTTCTGTCAAGTTCTCTCTGAAACGGCGGGCACCCGAGCCGACCCCAATCCCGACTTCGTCTGCGTCGAATGCTTTTTCTGAGGCTAGCGAGAGGCGGCAGCGGTCGCGCACGGACGGCGAAAGTGAGGAAGCCGTAACCGAAATCGACGAGGGCTTTGGCGTTGCGAAGCCGAAGCCGAAGCTCGTGATTCCGCTGGTGAAAGTGAACGCGTGGAAGTCGGACGGTCTTCCCGTTGCTGTTCCGGTTCAGATGGAGGATGTCTCAACTGCGCACGTCGAGGTGCGACCCGAGGCGACTGCGCATGGTGATCAGCCAATTCTCGCAGACTACCAAAGCACTGGATCCGATGTGGTGATGGACGCGAGCGATGCGAACCGCCCCTCACCTTCATCGTCCACAGTATCCAATCTCTCGTCCATCCTCAGCGGCAAAAAGGACAGGAGTGCAAAATGGGGACTACAGCTGCGCGGAAAAAGCACATTATCTGTTGGTATGTCGTCAGACTCGCTCGCAGTCTCCAGCGTGGCCGAAGCCGCTTTCGAGTCGCAAGCAGTATTAGAACCCGTCGCAGACACTCGTACCCTCGAAGAACGCGCCATTGCACAGCTACTACAGGAATCGACATTTCCGCGGCCGGAGGTGCTTCCCATCTTGCAACAAAATGCGGTACCCGGAATTCGCGCGATCCAAGACCCCAAGGAGAAATACTTGTTCGATGTCTCGCTTCGGCCAGAGGAAGCCACATTGCAGGATTTCGAGGAAGTGCCCATCGAAGATTTTGGGCTTGCCATGTTGCGCGGGATGGGATATAACGACGAGGATGAAAATGGCAGCAAAAAGAAGGAGGACTTCGTCTTTAGCAAGCCGCGCCCGAATTTGTTGGGGTTGGGTGCGGAGCCGCCCAAGCCACCTTCGATGGCTTTCAAGGATAAGAAGGGCTCTTCATCTGGCGGTAATAATGGAAAGAGAGAAGACTGGGAACGAAAGGACAATCGTGATAGTGGGGATAATGACCAGAAATCCTCTTCAATCTTCTCATCAAGGGAACAAAAGTACGCTTCTGGGCGAAAAGTCAAGATCCTCAAGGAGGGCGAGTATTTTGGGCTCCTTGGGACCATTGCATCCTGCAAATCAAAAGTGGACGGGCTTGCACTCAAAGTGAAGGTGAAGAATAGTCGCGGTAGGGAAGATGAGATGCGATGTTGGACGGATCAAGTTCAGCTTATTTAAGTTTCCCTTTCGTATTTTATTTTCTTTATGTAAAGATGGTCATTTCTAAACGCGTCCCAAACAAAGCTTTATAGGAAAAGACGACGGGGTATTTAAAATTACCTGTATAAATCCCTGAGGTGAACTTTGCCTTAATTTTTATGGGTCCAATTTGGAAAAGCATTCCAGACGGCTGTGTATGTAAGACAGCTCCTTCACTTCATTCTGCAATACAGGCCCTGCATCGTCATATAACGCGTGATCTGAACTGCGAAAAACCTGCAACCCACCCAGAGCTGACGCAAGACTGAACCATGCCGCCCAGCCATACCTCAGTTCGAAATTGATTCTAACGTCTTCTTGCGATCTATGGGGAGTATAGGACTGTTGCCGGCGACAAACTGGTGTGCATTCGCTAGGTCGAGTTTCCATTAAACGCTCACTTTCTCAGTCACGTTTGCAAATAAATCGGTTCATCTTCCGCGAAAGTGATCGAGACCTCGTGCGCGTCCATATCTGAGAACGGACGAATGCAGTCTAGGGTCTGTGAACCCCTCGTATCGACACTATAAGGCCGTTGATTTCACTGACTTGAATGAAAATCATATTGCAAATCCCATCGTAATCGCCATGGATTCAGATGAAGAACCGAACGAGACTTCCTTTCCTCGTGTCCAATCTATTAGCAGCAAGGCGGGTGCTCGGGCCTCGTTCGGTGGCAAAGGATCGCGTCCAACAACGGGAAAGAAATCGCGTCCATCAACTGCAGGAGGCACCCGATCAAGAAAAAATTCAATGGCTGGTAGAAGCAGTGATTCAGAAAAAGGCGACGGTACTCAAGAGGATGAAAGCGATGGGGGCAACGTATTGAATTACATTGGCCACGTTGGGGACGATGACACCCCCCAAAAGAGACCTACTGTCTCCGTTAATAAGAATGCAGGATTTGTGAGGTTGATTCATGCATCTTTTGTTTATTCTAGGCTGACTTCGGTAAATTCCCTTTCCAGGATCAAACGACTCTTCCCAGAAATTCGCACCCATAAGAAGTCTGTGGTTCAGGCAAATCGCAACACCATCAAAGAGGAAACAAGCGACGACGATGTGCTGAATATCCTTATGATCCCCATGAGTACTTCTCTGAAGTCAAGTGTCGAACATCGAAATAGTTTCGAGCAGGAAAATAAGCCAAATCCAAGACGAAGATCTAGCATTTCTGTACGGCAGAATGGCTATGATTTAACATTGGCCCAGTTTCAAGAGATTCGAGATGTTTTTGACCTATTTGATACGGATGGATCCGCATCGATCGATCCAAGCGAGCTACGCATTGTCATGCGAGCACTTGGTTTCAATCTGACTCAGGCAGAGGCGGATGAGATTGGAAAAATGTTTGAGCGTGAGGAGGGAGAAGACGAGGCGCTTTCGTTTGAAGGGTTTCTCTACGTGATGGCTGTGAAGCCGGTTTGTTCAACACACATGGATGATTTGCTTTTGGAGGACTTCGGCGTCTCCAGTCTCAAGTGGACGGAATGGCAAAGATTCAACAATCGTTTCCATTCGTTGACGTGGATAGGCGAGGCAAGATAGGGATCCGCAAGTACTCAAGATCGTGCGGGAGCTGGGGGATCTTATTCGCGACGGTGAGTTGGGGGCATCTCTTACTTTGGATATCCCTGTTGCACTGTGATTCGTCGACACATGAAGAAGAGACGTAATTCGCAATATGTACGTTTGCGGTCAACTGTCGTTCAAATTACTGTGTGTGAGGAAATCCGCGATATTGTCACGACTTTTCTCAAATGAATATATTTTGAGAAATAGACAGATATGATGAGATCAAATTTAGTTAAAGAAAGAGCAGAGCAAGGGCAGACATCGGGGCTGCAAGCATGCTGATTGACGACGCACCGCTGTAGAGGTTGGTCGTCTTTTGAGGCGCCACGTTAGTAACAGAAGTAATAACTGTGATCGAGGTGGCAGTGGTGGTAGTCGCCATTGTGGGCGCGTATGTAGGCTGGACAGCGTCATACACATAGCGCAGGCGACAGAGCTGCGACTCGTCAACAATGAGGTGTCCGTCCGCGTCCTTGTTCATGGACCCAGCGTAGATGTATAGCTGCGTGTCATCCGTCTGACTCACTACATCCACAAACCCGGCCGTATTGTTTCCAAAGTAAGGCGCGAGGCGGTTGTAACTGTTGGGTCCACAGTCCTTGTTGGCGACGGTGTTGAAGCCAAACCCTGTCTGGGCCTGGTGCCAGCTGTGGATGCAGATTTCCTGGCTCAAAGCTGGTGCGATAGTCGTTGAAACGTTGGGGCCACACGTAATGTCTTCGGTGGAAAGTGAGTATTCCCCGGTTTTGAGGCCCAGACCCTGACCACGCTTGATGTTAGCCCC
>MU614640.1:0-26973 GCA_025201725.1 Chytriomyces sp. MP71
GTTCGAAACTTGAGGTCGGAACCTTAACCACCTTAACCTTAAGCTATATAAAACCCACCGTTTCTCCACCCCACCAGCGCTAGGACTGTGATGGTTTTACCAGTTCCAGGTTTGTCGGCAATGAGTCTCCACAGAGATTTTGCGATTTGATCCCGTCCACATCACACCAGTACCCGACCACCCACGGGTTCAGGACAAGCGGATAATTGGTCCCATGCCAGAGTCACGTGAACACTTGCGGTGGAGATCCTGATGTACGGGGGTACTGGTTCAATGCAAAATAGACAGGCGACAACGTCACGGACCGAGCCTCTTCCACATCCATCACCCATTGCACGGTGGATTCTTGATGAGGGTACAAAGCCAATGGAGTGGTGGTGCAAATCCTTCTCGGCGGGGGCGGGGGCGCCAAGGGAATGTCTTTTACAATCTGCGACAGACGGGGAGGAATCAATGCTGAGAGGTGGAGAAGACATTCCATGTCAAGGCGGTGGTGGTGGTGGTGGGTTTGGGATGGAAACAAGTTGGTCAATCAATGCAGGGGTCAAGATTCGAAGTGTGATGGTCAATGTCTGGTGGTGGTTCGAGTCGGGGGTGATTCGCAGCCACAGTTGGCGGTCCCGACCAGTCCATGAGATCCAAGAAGAGGAAGACATGTACTAAAAACAAATGGTGGGTCAATGAAGGTAGTGGTGTTGAGGGGGTCATGTCCAACACGAACCCGGCCTTCTTGATGCTGTTGTTGTACACTGTTGTTGTACGGGTTCGGTGTCGAGATTGTTCAACCAAGGTGTGATAAAGGACTTGAAGAATCTCCACTTCGCATCCTTCTTTCAGGCGGCGAACAGGCAGTCCCACTGTGCCACGATACAGGTCCGAGGAAGTCCATCCCCGCGCAGTGCAACCAATCCATGATCATGATGATGTGGTGGGTGTGTGTGTGTGTGTGTGTGGAACAGTCTTAACCTAGTCTTAAACTTTATAAATATGTAAGAAGTCAAGGTTACTTTACTGAACCTTTTTTGGTACGCAGAACTGGCGATGCGGGATGAACCGAACGCTGAGTGAGACAATTTGATCGGAGCGCGAGAGTGTGAGTTCGATTTGTACTTTCAGAGACAACTCAAGTGTTCTTTCAGAGGCTTGTCTCTCTTTCTTGCCATCTGTCAACCTAGGCTTAAAACAACGGGATACAAGTTAAGGATGGGTGACTTTCAAGGTGAAGAGCGGACAATCAGAACTCGCGCCAATAGAACCCACAATTCTTAACTTCCATTCTGGATGCTTATCCCCTCTGGGAAAGTGCCCATCTTTTTTTTTCTTTTTGGCAGTAAGACAAAGGTAGTAGTGATGTGGGATGCATGTTTTTTGGCAGCGAGAAAAGGAAAGAAGAAACAAAAGAACAAAAATAAATGACTTTTAAATGGGAAATAAAGGGAAACAACATAAATCTTCAAAGAAGCTCAACCTCTACCAAATTTCCCTGGACATAGTTGCCGCTTTGGTAAGGCTGCCGTGCAGTTGCCAACAGTGTCAGATGAGTCTGGCTTTCAGGTTTTAAACTGAAGATCAAATGATCTTGACCTTGTTTCGTGTAGCACCAAACTTGAAAGAGGGCTCCAAAGTCTTCATGAATAGTGACTGCAAGCTTTGTGCCTTGCAGGCTATAGATATATGTGACAGTGGGCTCATCTTTCTTGGAGTGACCATTTGAAGACCCCAAGCGCGGAGAAGGACTGCTACAAAATTCGATCCAAGAGGCATAAATGTTGGCAAAGTAATTGGCATCACAAGACTCAATTTCCCATCCCTTCTGTCTGGATAATTGTCTTCCTTGAACTTGGCGAGCTTCGAGCAAAACAGCACCATTTGGCATGAGCCGACCACTGTAAAGACCAAGATAATTCCATTTTGTGAGATTATCGTTTGTAAGGTTAATAGCTGATCTAAATGAATCCACTACCCCAGATCCATTTGTTGGATCTGTTTCAGGTGGTATGACAAACGGGACCCAAGAAATATCAGAAATTGACGATGCTGCACTATAGCGACAAGCATAGCCTCTCCATGAAGTTGTAAGCAAATTGTTCTCCATTAGGTATTTTGCCCAAACAAGTAGGACCTCTCTATCAGTCTGTTCATAAGTCAAGTTCAAATCAATGCCACAAGGAATAGCTACAGCAAAGTACAAGTCTTTAGCCACAGAACAACTTCTCTCAGACAAAGCCTTAGATTGGAAGAATGTAGATTTAATTTGGTCAGAGGAGAATTGCTGCATTTCAGTATGGCCAAATAAATGATCAAGCATTTCACGGAAATGTTGGTCGTTTTCCCAGCTTGAAATACCTAAAAAGACAAACTTCAGTATATTGCTTAAATTATGAAAAACACTTGTGTTTACCTTCACAATCTTGCATTATTGATACATAATTTTGACGGGACAGAATAATTGGTCTTCCACAGTGGTCTACAAGTATATGACACTTGCTTCTTGCCAGGCATTCTTCTTGCAGGGTCCACACCCGTGTTCTGTACCTAGACTTTTCAATCGCCTTCATAAATTCTGTTGCCACTTCAGAGGGGGAAGACAATGTCTTCGCTTTCTGCAGAGCTCTGCGGAGTAAGCCGCAGGTGTGGACAATTGCAACTACAGTAGCATTCCGATACACAGTGGGGAGATGGCGTACTTGCTCATGCTTCACTGAAGTGTCCTTCTGATCAATGTCTTTCCAATCAAACCAAATCTTTTGTGAGTTCCCGTTTTGCTGGAGTAATGTTTGCAGAAATGCAACCTTGCTAATGTTGTTTTTCTGTGCGCTTGTGCCAACCCTGTTTGTCCACTTGCCTGCAACGTCAAGTGATACTTCAAGAGACATATTGTCAACAGGAGGTTCTGTATAGTCAAGATCGTCTGTTGGTGAACCCCAGACATGAGAGATTGCTAAGTATGGTTGCGATTCATCACAAAGCAGGACTTCGCAAGTGGTGGCCAATTTGTGATCCAGAGACGCTGCTTCGTCGAGCATGTGCAACAACTGATCATGGTGATCCTTAGTCAGACTGGAGAAACCAGAACCAACTCGGTCCTCGACCTGCAACAATGAAGTTGCAAGCAAGTTGATGTCGCCCTCCATTGAGACACTGAAAAGCGCAGAGCAGAAAAATTTTCCTGAAAGACACAACAAAACACTTCAAGTCATCGATCTCAATTCGGGTCAGCTCTTGAGAAGTGGGAAGTGGAGTCAAGAGTGCACTGGCTGAAGGAGCTTGACCCGCATAGCCACTGAAACCGCGCATAGGTAATCATCATTATGGGTATGCGAACGATTTTGTCAGCCGCAATCTGCCGCAAAATGATTGAAGAAATCAA
The DNA here is from genome assembly GCA_025201725.1 of Chytriomyces sp. MP71. NCBI lineage: Eukaryota > Fungi > Chytridiomycota > Chytridiomycetes > Chytridiales > Chytriomycetaceae > Chytriomyces > Chytriomyces sp. MP71. Next base: position 3,371 of record MU614640.1, read on the forward strand.
AGAGGTGATCCCAATACACCTTCTTCAGCAAATGCCTCCTCACATTCGCTCCCAGTTCCACTTTCACCTGCCTGATCCGACATTGCCATATTGATACGCGCCACACCCCCTCCACCTGGTGTTAAGCAGCTTCTTCGCCGCCGGCTTGTTACCAGTCACCCTCCTGAAATTGCCAAAGTCGCAATTGCACGTTCCAAGTTCTCTTCCTCCTGCCGCGCCGTCTCATTCTTGTGCAACACACTCTCATTCTGACCAGCGTTGGACTCGCCCTGGTACCTCCGCTCGCCGCTTTCGCCGCTAGCTTCATATGGCGATCACACACGTATAGAGGGTCAGTAATGTCCAGGTGCGGCAGGGGCATATTCTTGCTGCTGTACGCGTGGTAGAAAGTTTGACCGCAGTTGCGGCAGTGGTATTTGCGATTGAAGGTGGGCCCTCGCCGGTACCGCCGCTCTCACCGGGCAGCTTGACTTCAGCCACCGCGGCATCACACGTGGCGCAGCTTGTTTGTGTGCGACGAAACCCGTGTCGCCAGAGACTTTGCCGTCGTCTACAACAAGGGCAACAACAGTGCCGACGCGTTTGAAATGGTGTTGAGATAATGTCGATCGTTCCAAAATAACAGGCGTACGATTCCCTCCCGTCGATCTTGCCGAAGTCTGGTGTCTCAAACCAACAGATGTCAGCCTCGACGAATTTCTTAACGCCTTTACTGCCCGTTGCAGTAACACAGGCCCCATAATGCACTGAAAGCGATATCTGCATGCGCTGCAGTACTCAATTCAATTGACGTTGGACGGACCGTCGGCATCAATAAGTACTGGCTGCACGGCCCCGTCCAACGTGCATGCCCAGCATGCCTTGGTGACCAAGTAACCATGAGACGCGGATAACGAGACGGAATATCCGTTCTCCAATTATAGTTTTCTTTTGATTTCATTCAAGGAGGGGGGAGCTTCGGAGAGTGAAAATTGGGCCGAGACCGACGAGAAACGGCCACGACCATGGACCTCGGGTGCCATTGAATTCGAATTGAATGACAAAATTGAATTGCCAACGTGTACTGGGCTCCTCCACTTGCGGATAATTTAACTCTGGAGTGTTAAGACAGAGAGCCTCGCTAGAGATGGCCCTCCCTGAAGAAGCAGCGCCACTTCCGTAAAGCTGCTCCAAGAAGCTTGTCGTGCGTGCGGGTCGGCTCCCCGCCACGCACAATGGGCCTGGGCCTGATGCGGTAACTTTTCCTGCGATGGAACGGCTGGAAGAAGCTCCTCGCTGTTTGGAGGAGGCGACACGTGGCATGGTTGGTTAGGGTGGGTGGTGGTTGTGTTTTTCAATCGACACAACCAATCTGGAGTTGGCTACTTCGGCTCTCTTTTGCACGATTCGTTTCAGCGTGAGAAAAGGGATCGCTAAAATCCCCCGGTCCCGTCATTTTCCATGGAAAATGGTGGATGAACTTGATTCTATTTATTTCAGAGAATGAGAGTGATCCCTTGGTTGGAATCGTTGTACAAAACGATCCCAGAAGTTGGTTGTCTTCCAGCTCAAGTTCACGCAAGGAAGTGAGACCACAAAAAATGTCAGGAATAGTCCCTGACAGCAGATTGTGCGACTGATTTAGGCGTAGTAATGATGCAAAAGCACTGAGGGGGCCTGACAGCTTTTCAAGCGCGTGTCTGTCATCGAGGCCTTTGTATTGTAAGATCTGATCCAAACGGGCTTCACTTTCGTAAAGTAGAATGCGAATGCAAGTCTCACATGTGAGTCAGTTGCCCCCCCCCCACACCTCGCAAACGCGAAACCACGCCAACATACGGAGTTCAATTTGGAATATATTTTTTTTGGCCGCGCAGCCGTCAAATGGGATTGATTCACTTGAATACGGTTCGAGAACGCATTCAGCTCTTGGTGGAGAGCAAGGTCCGAGTAGAGAAAGGAAAGGTGGTCATTGAGCCTGCGAAACATCAGTTTGGGTTCCCCTTTATGCAACAGCTGTACCCCGTCGCCAAACATGAGATCAAAGGGTATCCCTGCATTGCATTCCATTCGGCATGGGATCGTCTCAAATGGCCTTGAAAGTCATGCCCTCTGGACAACCGGTTTCAGAATGACCCGGACCATCCCGCACTGGTCGAATGGAGGCTCTTGGAGGAATTCACTCGCTACGTGGTGGATCTTGTGACCCCCCGCGTCACGTTTTTGTTCACCAACATGGACACAATTCAGCCAAAGCCTTGACCCAGTTCCCATTGAAACGACAGTACCGCTGGATTCATCCGCACAGCAAATCTTGGTGGCTGAGTATGTTCCGGGAGGCAGCATTGAGGAAATGGTACAAAATGCAAGAGACTGATGCGAGCCGCTTCCCATGACACATTGGAAGTACATTGTGTTTGCCGTGGCTTGGACCCTCCATGTCCTCCAACAGACATGCCAATTCATGCACAACGATTTTCAATACGGAAACGTGTTCATTGACACCTCCCTTGTGGCTCACCCACACATGTACTACGGTACCTACTGAAACAAGGCGGCCGCGACAGCCCCGCCACGACCACCACCACCACGTTTCATGTCCCTCATTTGGACATCCTCCCCAAAATGTGGGACATGGAATTCGCCAGCGACCCAACCCCTTTTTCGACGCGGACGACGATTCAGTGCCTGTCGAGTTCAACCGTCAACTGAGCCTGGACTTTGGGACAAGATTCTTTCGATTTTTACATCGCCAGCTGCCATTCATTGGCTTGCTTCTCTGGGTCACCAGAAAAGACTCGATGCTTATTGCTTGTCCTGGTAATGGTTTCAAATTTTTTTCATTGGTATCGAGAGTTGCTAATCTTCTCTCCAGAATCTAAACTCTCGTTGATTTCAGATGGCGTTCGGAAAATGGTTGACCGTTTCTCACCCTTTTGCTTGTCGCGCCTCAAGAAATTTACACATCGATATCACCGTTTGGAGCCGACGAAAGCGTCCAGTCTGTTTGCCAAGTCATCCGCAGCGATTACCGTCCCCGAATTCGCATGGGAGCAAAGATGTCTTGGTCCAAGGAATGGTCTGCTGTTACTTCCAGGTTCCCACGACCTGTCGTCTCGCTTATTGACCAAGGAAAACTTTTGATTGCAAAGCGTCGCTACGATGGGTGGAATTTGAGTGACTGTGCGTTTGAAGCTTGGGATTTGGATTCCCAGACTTTAGAAACGCAGTTACATCGCCCATATGAATCGCGCTACACTCTCCACAAATTTGTTGGTCGTTACAATGGCCGCTGTTTGGTGCTTGTCGTGTTAGTTGGAGGTGCGTGTGTTTCCTGCAGTCGTGCGGATCAAAGCCCCAATGATTTGCTCGTCTACTACCCTCTGCCCGAGGTGAAGCAATTCTTGTTTTAGACCTTGACGCACTCTTTAAAACCACAACAATACCAATTTAGAGCTTACAAAATTGTGTTATTATTTTTATCTTGTCGACCCAATGCAATACAAAAAAAAGTCTCTCTCATGAACACTATAATAGCTGTCTACACACACACTTAAGCAAAAAGTATTTACCCATGCGCTAGCAATTTGAATGCACGGACTCTGGACGGAGGTGGCCTCCTGCCAATGACAACTTTGAATGGATTTGCTTGATCAACCTGTTGGAACGGTTTGACGGTGCGCTGTGTTGTTTGTGTGTGGATTGCAGGGGTGTCGTCGAATGGGAGGGGGCAGGCTCCTCATTGCCTATTCGGAAACCAGTCAGCACAGTATGCAACCAACTGCAATTGCCCTGCCACCATCATCAGACTTTCTAAGGGGACGAAACCCATCAGAAGCAATGTATGGGGCACATCCAGGTTGACCCATTAAGGCCACAAGTATCTTCGTAACTGGTCCTTCCTGATTCTACAAACAGCAAGGCGAGTAAACAAAAGTTGGTCATGCAGTCCCTGCCGCAGGCATTTTCCACAAGCTCACCTCACTTCATGGGGGGCAATGAGATGTTCACTCCAATTTTAGAAATCTTTCCAATCACTTTGGCCGCGAAACCATCCGTTCCTCCAGTCTAGATCATGAGCAAGTACCAGAAAGAGTATCGAATTGTCGTCGTTGGAGGCGGAGGTGTCGGGAAGGTGGGCTTTCTTTCTTTCAGGTGCAGCTGTGTGTCTCACCCGTAAACACGTTTCTCGCCCTCCGCCGGCGCCACGCCGCCACGCCTACTGCTCTCTTATCTGATCTCAACATTTCTATTGATTTACGCGCGCCCACCCTGCGACCGTGTTGTGGTCGCCGCCCTTTGTAGTCTGCCCTCTCGATCCAATTTATTCAGTCTCAGTTCGTAGACGAATACGACCCGACTATCGAAGACTCCTGTGAGTAGCTGAGAAACATTGGCGGCTGAAGCGCGTGGGGGTCTTGAATGTTGTGTTCGTGCACGGTCTGGACTGGTTAAGATCCGCTCTCTTCACATATGATTTCTTTTGGCCACCAAGATTCGTGATGTAATAATGTCTGGAGAACGTCAAGGGCGTCATTGGGTCTCTACCCGAGGAACGCCTATCCTCGCAGCGAAGCAGTTTTCCCGTCGTCCGTTGCTCCGTTAAAGACTCAACCCCCACCCCTTGCTCGTCATTGCATCCCAAGCATTTTTAATTTAACTCATCGTCACCCACCTTCTCCAAAAACAGACCGCAAACAAGTTCAAGTTGACAATGAAGTCGCGATCCTTGACATCCTCGACACAGCTGGCCAAGAAGAATATAGCGCCATGAGAGAGCAGTATATGCGCACTGGAGAAGGGTTCCTCTTGGTTTACAGCATCACGAGCAAGCACTCGTTTGAAGACATTGGCAACTTCCATGCCCAAATTCTGCGCGTCAAGGATCGGGACAGATACTTTCCTTGTGTGCTGGTTGGGAACAAGTGCGATTTGGAGCAAGAACGTGCTGTGTCAGCTCAGGAAGGCTTGAATGCATCAAAGCAGTTCGGCGGGATTCCATTCTTCGAGGCAAGTGCCCGGACGAGGCACAACGTTGATGAGGCGTTTTATGAGCTTGTCAGGCAAATCAGGAAGGAAAACTCGCCGGAAATGGGCAAAAAGGGTGGATCGGCAACTTCTCCAACAGGCGCGTCATCAAAGACCAAAAAGAAAGGTTGTGAATTGTTCTAATGGCGTACCGCCTGTATACGACTTCTTACATAATGGGCTTGCAGAACTTTGCTTTACTCTCCTTATTTCCTTATGAATTCTTCTTGAATTGTTGATTACTCACGCTTTATTTCTCTTCTCAAGCCCTATACTTCGCTATCGAAGCCTATATTCGCTATCGAAGGGGACTATATTTTGTGGGCGTAACAGGAGTCTTGCTTGAGTACATCTCTTAGAATTCCAGAAATCATACTACCAGTATGCAATCTGGAGACCACAACTTATAAACACACACCCAGACCTCCCCTTTTGAGCGTACTTCCGTTTTGCCCGATATTCGTAAATTGGCCAGTTCAACTCCGCTCAACAGGTGGCCCATAATCTTCAGCGAGAGTTCGTAGCGCGCCGAACTTCCTATACCAACAGTTCCCTGAATACCTGTATTTTAGCGGACGAGTCGCGTGAATAGAGAGCTCACATTGCGATCCACGACAACTGTCCAGCCTGCCTCAAACCAACGTTCTCCAATCTTTTGGCAACCACCTTCTATTCCGATACCTGGCGCATTGTGGCGTAAGGTGGAATGAACTGCGGCCAGTGTTAAGAATCATAAGCAAGCCCACCAAATTGGGCCTCAGTGTCCGAGTCAAGCGCCCTCTGTGCTCTATTTGTTGCACCCTGAATTGTCTCTTCGTCGCACATCGGCTGAGTTTTGTAGTTAGAATCAGCATTCCCTGTTCGCCTCTCCGAACCTGGTCGCTGACTCCGCTCTTAACGCCAACGCCTCGCACTTCGAGTGCCGATGCCTTGTCTGGAAACAGAACTTCCAGTGCCTTTCGGACCGCGGAGAGCTTGGCCGCGTTGGTCGTGCCAACAGCAACTATCATGGATTCTGTCATGCTTTCAATCAGACTTCAAAGGACCACGACATCATTCAGAATCAAATCTAATTGCTTTATAGAAATGGACAAGCACAACATGAAAAAGCTATCAGGTCACTAATGCAGAGGACATAAACAGAGAATTTGCCTACTTGCCACCACCAAAGAACTTCATTCGATTCCGGACATTACCGCCAGCCGGTCCTGGAACACCTCGAGATAAGTTACGCGTCATGGGCACTGGAGGCGGGTTACTTGGGCCTTGCATCGCAGCAACACTTTCGGGGCTGTATTGAGGCGCAATGTTGCTGATGGAGTCATCTGGGTCCAGCTCCCTCAATGAGAGCCCGATGTCGGTTCCAGGCGGCTGAGGCGGCTCAAAGTCCTCAGGAAAATCAGTGGCACGCATGCTCCCCGTCCTGCCCACATCTAAAGTCAAACCCGCATTTGCTTTCGCTGCACCTATGGTCTGTTTCAAAGAGCCCTGGCGAGGTGTCATTTGCGGCAAAATCGACTTCAAAATGGCCTCCTTGTTGGCCTGTCTACGCGCCTGAAAATCACCGGCTTCAAACATATCGACTTTCTTGAGACCATCCAGAATCTTTTCATATGTCTCCAGTTGCGAATAGACAGTGGATGAACATGCACTGAGAAGCAGGTTAACCGAATTTGATGCGAGGCGGTCGCCGATGCTCGTATTTTCAATAGTGAGCCGTTTGATTTCGTCAGCCAATGTAACACGCAGGCTCAAGGACTGTTGTCGGCGGATATCAATATAAAGGGCAAACCAGGAAACATAGAAGGACACGCACCTCCTGCAGCATAACCAAATCGCGTTGCTTTTTTTTCGACAGCTTGTAAGAATGATCCTCCTCGTCGTGAAGCTTCGTGACCAACCCTTCAATCCGTGCCTTGTTCTTGTCTTGACGAGCCTTGACTGTCAGCATGATATCACCCAAGTGCCTGTTGAGAGGGTCCCCGACATCTTGACCCAAATTTTCCGCCTTTGGTCCAGGAATTTAGGTATGAAATGAGACACAACCCAAAAATTCGACTCACCCAAACCTGATGCGCGTTCGCAATCATGCGCGTACTATCGATCAGCGCATTTAAATCTTTCATACGTGCGTCGTCTTGGACGCTCCCTATTTGAGTGGGATTGAGTTTGAGAACTGACTCCCACGAGAGAATTATTATTCCTCGCTCTCCAACCACTTCAATGACGCCCTCCAGAGGTGTCTCTGCTTTCGTAGTCTCTCTGCTTTCGAATGATGATAGATCCCAACGACCAGCCCCACATGCCACAAATCCGCTCCCTCCTTAGTCCAACAGTCAAACAGTCTCCAAGTCCGTGATTTCCATGATCCTCTTGATGTTTCTCAATGCAAATCCAAATAGCTCGTGAAGCACCACTGCAAATGAAACGCACCAGTCCCGCTGCTCGCACTCTGACTGACAACAGCCTCAAGCTCCTCGCAGCTTCGCACAAACGCCTCGCTGGCTGCAGCCATGGCCGCAATCTGTTTGCGGTACACCGCGAGTGCCCCTGCGTAACTTGCGTATGCCTTAAGCGTCATCTTCGGGTTTCCACCAGCGACGGAGCCGTCGCCGCCCAAGACAAGGTTACGTTGAAGCGATCCATGCGCAAATTGGTGGCCATTCGCTGAAGATGCGGGACTCTTGGGCAGCGCGGATGCCTCGTGAACGGGCACAGCATTGATGACTAGCAACTCCTGTGATGGGAGTGGTAGCGAAATGTCATCCTTCGATATAGGCAGATTCTAGAAGAGATGTCAGTCATCGACGATGAAGGGAGGGACGTAACTGACCTTGCGCTTCGACGACAACATGAAACTACTTTGAAACAGTTTTAAATTGGAGGGGTCCACGGCCAATTCAGCTGGACAATTCGAAGTCATTAATTGGTTGGATAAGAATATTTTGTGAAGTCAGCTCTGTGCTGATGTTTTCGTCCCGCTCTCCCGTCCGAAAGCGGGTCCTCAGCAAAACCAAAAAAAACAGTTTTAAAACAGGATTCCGTGCCATTCTTGTTCGTCGCGGTTTGCATCAGTAGCACAATGGTGACAAAGTGCCAGTTCATCTTTCGCTTGGTGCAATACATAACACAAATTACAGAGCCAACGGCACCAATTCCAATCCCTGCGCGCACAGGCCCCACTTCCAGCTGGATGGCGTGCAGAATACTCTTCTCAACACAACCTGTTCTACTTTGTCAGCCCAGATGGATCAAAAACTTGGACGGATCCACGTGAAGGAGCCAATTTGCGTGACTCATTAGATTTCCAGGGCAGCACGATTCCTAATCTATTGAATGTGATAAGTGTATTTTTCCTTTGCCTCTTTTCTGACGCTTTTAGAGTAGACACCCAGTGAGCCTGAGGTTGCCGTGACAACAACCGCGTCCCATGATTTTCAAATCACGCGTTCTGGTACCAACAATACTGCGAGGCATCTTTTAGGGGATAAACCAGGTTCTCCTCCCCATGTGTCCCCGCTTTTGCACGGCTCGCGAATCTCACAAGCGCGGACTGAAACGTACCGAAATCGCCGCCGACAGCCACTTCCCATCAACCGCCGCCACTGTTTCTGTTTCCACACCCGCTCGAGTTGCTGTAAATTCTGGATCGTGTTCACAGTCTTCCTTCTAGCTTGTCTCGGCGTCGCGGCATACTTTCTCTGGCCGCGCAGTCCGAACGTGACCATCAGCGAACCTTATCTTCTTCCAAACGTATCTCCAATCGAAATTGCTGGATCAAGTCCTTCGCATGCGAGTACTGCGAGCCCATCCACCTTAGTTTTAAATATGGCTGTGGACGTCACTGTATATAGCCCAAACTACGAAGACATTTATGTCAACACTATTCATTTTATGGGCCATCTGGTCAGTCCCAACACAGGGATCGATATTGCCGATGCACCCATAAATGGCCTTGCAAGCAATGTGAATTTCCGAGGAAAACACACCACAACTTTTACAATGCCTTTTGCTGTCACGCATGAAATTTCAACGGCAACGGTCTTCAGTGCGTTGGTGGGATCGGATGAAGCAATCAACGCGGTTGTAAACCAATGCTCCGCGACTGGAAGCAAGTTACCCATTGTAAGTAAGAATACCTCATCCTGACGGATCTAATGCTTTCTATAGTCTTACACAATCCAGCTGACCATTGCTGCCATTTCATGGACTGGCTTCCGACCATCCACGTCGGGAAAGGCCCAGATTCCTTGTCCTGCGACCGCTAAGAGCCTTGCAGGACTCCTTTCTTGAATTCCTCCTTTGAAAAATATTTATTCGAAAAAAAATGTTTGATAATTAATTGGAACTACACCATTCATATTGAAGCCTGGCGACTCAGATACAAGCAACCACCACTGAAAAATGGTACTGCCGCGAATCTCGCTAGTGCTCGAATCCCTTTCAGATCTCGGATCAGACTTCTAGTATAGCATAGCGCATCCATCGCCGGCATCGCCCTGATATGCTGATGATGGCAAACTCAGATCTCTTATTTCGTCGTGTATTACCCACCCCCCTTATCCTGCATCGACTTTGTATCCAGCTCTGATCTTCTCTGTATCGCCTAAAAGATATATTAGATTGATGGCACAAATTTCTCGCCTCAAGGTAAGGTACGTGGCAACGACGCTATGTTTGTTGTTCAGAATAAACTCATGTAAAAAGTCAAGAGCAGTTCCGTCGCAGTCAAATATGATTGCGGTGCTCGGATTCATCATCTGATTCTGAAAGCTCTTAATGAAAAACCTATTAAGAATCGGACTCATAATTTGAAGGCTTACAAGTGTTGAATAGCATTTGTTAGAGTCACGTGACGCATTTTGTAAGATTCATTCTGAGAACTTTTGAAATCACAAAACGTTCCTGTTGCAGTTTACAGAACAGAAAGACGAATACGTTGCAATTTAGCAAACGAAATAGAAAATGAAAAAGAACTTTAGCGCTGAGAGAATAATTTCGCTCAAAAGAGCAGGGCTGGCAAAATCACGTAACCTTGCACAGATATGATACATTAATATGGATAAGATAAAAATAGTGTAACCGAGTGAGTTTGTAGTTTTTATCATAGCGGATGTCTTGTCGCGAGAGGCGGTAGATAGAAGCCAGGTTAGAAATTGCACATATTACTTACATCTTCTGGCGAGATCTGAGGAGCGCGTTTCCGTCACTATATACTGAAAAAGATAATCGATTCACGTAACCAGCAGAGGAATAACTTTACTGAAGAGGTAATTCCACTGACGACAATCCATCCGAAGTATGGCAACACTTTTTTTTCTCATCAGGTCATCGGAGCCTTCAAACTCCTCTAGGTTCAAATCTGCTAACAACAACAACGCGTCGCCAGCGTTCCAAAACCTTCCTTGCAGAACCCAACATGCAAATCTCAAACATCGCCTTTACCCTGCTTGCGGCACTCCAAGTTACCGCCATGGCCGCACCCGTTCCAGTTGCAGACCTTGCTCGTCGAGAAAGTTCTAGTGTAGCTTACAGAAAAGCCGGAGGCACCGCTCGAGCAAAGACAGGAAGGGAAGATACGCTGGAAAGTCTACAGGTTAATACACCAGAAAGCCCACCCGAAAGCCTGCCCACAAGCCCACCGCAAAGCCAACATGACTTGGAGCGGAAAAGAAAAGACCGAGTGAAGTTCACCTGATGAAAAGAGTAGTTGGAAGGCTATTTTATTTCATGTCAGTTTCATTTAATAGACCAATCAAGATTAGACTCAAGTGAAGTCAATTTTTGACCGTTACATGAGGCAAGTGCGTCGAAGGAAATTGCCAAGGCTATTCAGTGGAGTCGACAAGGAACGAATTCTATCCTTCCACGGCAGAAATGCAGCTGCACTAGTCTTTGCCCCACGCGACAGAAGTTAGCATACCTGCATGGTTAACTGAAAGTCGTGGCCAATACTTCGTCATTATACCTCGCCTTGACTTTCGCTAGTTTTCTCCTAGTTTTCTCATCAAGTAGAAGAAACGAAAAACGAAATAAATGAAATACAACATGAAAGACAATTTAGTGTTTAAGAGGTGTTTTTTGAAGAAAAAGGGCAATTAGTGGCCCACAGCAGGGTCCACAAAGTGGAACTTCTTGGCGCCAATCAGAGGCATCACACTGTCGAACACGACAAATTGTCCAGCCGTCAGGACACCAATCATGACACAACGCGGTCCCAATCCGTTCAACGCCAAACGCGCCAATCCCGTCTCGCGGGCCAAGTTGAACAAGCGGCTCGTAATGCTACCGTTACCTCCAGCACCCTCCTTGTTGACCATGGAGAGGAGAGTGTCAGCAGGATGGGATATGATGGCGGCGGCGACTCCAGCGACCACACCGGATCCGAGAGAGACGCCGAGGTTCTGGTTCGTGGTGAGCTCGCTGGGCCCCTTGCCAACGGCGGCATAGATTTGCTCGGCGGCGCTGGCCTGGACGGCGAACTTGGCCATCGTGTAAGGGATTTGCTTGAATAGGATGGGGCCAAAGCCAGAATAAAGACCCTTCAGGATACCGTCTTGTTTGATTATCTTGGGGAACGCGTCGGCCAATCCGTTGGCGAAGGAAGGGTTGGAGACCAACCGGATGCGTGTTGCCTCAAGGGGACAACTGCATCCGAGTCAGGGATATTCGATAAAGCAAACCAAATGAACTCACAGGAAGATGTCCGCAATGAACTCGGCGGCGGCAGCGGCTCCAAGATTAATGGCGACACGGTTCTTCCAAGCTTGCTCTTCTCCAAGATAGTCGACAGCTTGGATCTGCGCATCAAGGTCAATTCTCAGCATTCACCTCTCCAGACTCCCAACCCGACTTCTTGGAGTGAACCACGACCATGATCAAGTAATAGAACACACCTTAAAGAACTCGACACCTCCAAACTTGAACCAGCCTTGCACAAAGTAACCTGCAGCTGTGGGTCCAAAGCCCGTTAGCAGGGCACCAGCACCTTCGCGCGCAATGATCTGTCGGAAGCCTCCGATCATGCCCTTGTTGTACACGCTGGGCTCAAGCTGAATTCTCGTTTTGACGACGTCAACGGGGGTCATGGCGCCGTGCGTAATACTGCAACAAATACCGCCTGCCAAGGCGGCCTTGACAAAGTACATTGGGGTGAAGGGTCCCTGTTTCTCTCCGGCGGTCATGGTGAAGACGGTGGAGACGATCGATGAGGTCTGAGGAAGGCTTTTTTTAGCTCTTGGGCGAGGTTGCCGCTTATCAAGCAAGCCGGCCAATTATTCAGCAATCTTAAAACGTGAGTCCGCCACAGCCTAAATACAATGCCGTAAAATACGACGAAAAGGACTTTCATCTGCAACGAGAGCCCCGTTCAAATAAAGATGAGTAAAGATGAAAACAGTCTCCAATTCCATGTCCACGTCCCTTGTCCCGCAGTCGAGGAATTAGTGACCCTCCGGGTTCGCGGGGTCCACAAAGTGGAACTTTGTGGCACCAGTAGCAGCCATGACAGTGTCAAACAGCGCAAACTGACCGGCAGTCAGGACACCAATCATGATGCAACGAGGACCCAGACCGTTCAAGCAGAGACGGACAATACCTGCTTCACGGGCCAAGTTGATCAGACGGCTTGTGATGCTTCCGTTGCCTCCAGCACCCTCCTTGTTGACCATGGAGAGGAGCGTGTCAGCTGGGTGGGAGATGATGGCGGCGGCAACGCCGGCAATAACACCGGATCCTAGAGCGACACCGAGGTTAGCGCCGCTGCTTAGCTCGCTGGGCTTCTTGCCAACGGCAGCGTAGATTTGCTCGGCGGCAATACCCTGGACCGCGAACTTGGCCATGGTGTACGGAATCTGCTTGAAAAGGATGGGGCCGAAACCAGAGTAGAAGCCCTTGATGATACCGTCCTGCTTGATGATCTTGGGGAAGGCGTCGGCGAGACCACTGGCGAAGGAGGGGTTGGAGACGAGACGAATACGGGTGGCCTCGAGAGGGCAACTACAAGAATTGGATGCGTTAGTGGTGCTGGTGTGGGGGCATCGTCGGGTGCTCGCGGCGAGAAGTTTGAATTTGAATTAGATAAATAAGATACTCACAGGAAGATGTCAGCAATGAACTCAGCGGCGGCGGCAGCACCAAGGTAGATAGCGACACGGTTGTTCCAGGCACTCTCGTCACCGAGAGCCTTCGAGGCTTGGACCTGTCAATTTGGTGGTGGGGGTTGAGGTCAACAATCGCCATTTCTGTCAAACCGAAATGCGACCTCTTCAATTCCAAACCTCCCATTCCATCCAGATAGAGGACACGACATCGGTGCTTACCTTGAAGAACTCCACACCTCCAAACTTGAACCAACCCTGAACAAAGTATCCGACGGCGGTGGGGCCAAGGCCTGTGAGCAATGCGCCGGCACCCTCCTTGGCAACGATCTGGCGGAAGGAAGCAATCATCCCCTTGTTGTACACACTGGGCTCAAGCTGGATTCTCGTCTTGACAACGTCAACAGGGGTAAGAGCTCCGTGGGTCACACCGCAGCAGATGCCGCCAGCAAGCGCGCCCTTGATGAAGTACATTGGAGTGCTGTAATTTCGCACAGGATCGGTGAGGAGAGTGTCCGAACCGGAAATGGAGGCTGCCAGTAGGGCCTATCAAAATCCTCTGCAACAAGAAACTCACAAAGGTCCCTGCTCGTGTCCGCCCATTTTTTGAGTCTAATGTAAGCTGTTAGCGAGGCGTGGTGGGAGACTGGTCGGGGCCCCCACCCTTGACGTTTTCTTTGCGAAAAATGGAAAAGCACGTGTGGACCTGAACCTCGTTCGTTGCTTCCCAACCACGGCTCAAGTCAATTGCAAGTTAGAGTGCACACGCGTTTCGGAGTGAATTGAATCGATTTAGTTTCATCCCCACATCAACAAAGGCAAACCCATTGCCCACCTTGCGCGCCTCAATCATACTTCTGGGCTCATGCAAAAATACAGACACGCATCATCATGGTCGTGGCGTCCGGTGCATCCCTTCCCTAAGGTGGCCACGTTCATCTCCGACAACTTGGTAAACTGTTGCTTGCAGACGGCTTGACCGGTTTACCTGAATGTTGTCGGGTGCTCTTTTGTCCGTGGACCTTCACGCGGTCGGTCGCGCCTTTCCATACAGGGCTGTCCTAAGAGACGGGGGCAGAGAGGGGTGTGAATATCTACAAGCGCTGGAAGAGAAGCGTAGTCGTAAACTTCGCGTGAAAAAGGCAGTGATTCTGGTGGCGCGAAGTTAATTGAAACGAGGCGACGTTGACAGAAAAATGCCGTCAGACGCCACCTCGACTGTTGCTCCAGTGGAGCCGTCCTCCTTTGGTGGGTGATCAGATTTCTCTTCCTCGAGCAAGCGTAGGGCTGCATCGGTTGTCTCCGTTGCAAATTGTGAGATGGTTGTTGCTTGCCATTGGCCTGACAGCTGCCCTGTCCCCAATTCACTCCAACGTCCCCTTCCAACTGACGCTACGACCCGTCTAACAGAGCTTATGAAGCAAAAGTACCTTCTTTGCTATAACGCCATGAGCTGTGGGGCATGGGCGTACGTTACGTACAAAGTGGCCGTGAACGGATATGCAAACCATAAGGAAAATTACGAAGACATTGGCGAATATCTTCTCGTGACGCAGAGCTTTGCCGTCCTCGAGGTTTGCAGTCCCATCGGAGCTCGAGACGCCGACCATCGTCTCCCAACACACAAACTCAGATCCTACATGCCCTCGTTGGCCTCGTCCGCAGCCCCGTCCTCACAACCTCTCTCCAAGTTGCGAGCCGTCTCATCATGGTCTGGCTCGTGTGCGACGCTTTCCCAGCCGTCACCAGTCAGATTGCGTACAGCACTATGGCGATCGCATGGGGAATCACAGAGATCATCCGATATGCCTACTACTGCATGAACATGGTCAACATGGACAACGACTATTTCTGGTTCGTGACGTTTTGCAGGTGAGCATTCTGTCACGCCGCGCTGAGTTGCCGCATTCCTGGTCAGGGAGTAAGGAAGACAGGAGTCCTCCAATGAAAGCAAACATGTTGACGTAAATGGCGCGAACTTGGGAACTCTTGGCTAGACGGCTGCCTTGTATCCCCATCGCCATTTCCCATTCCATGACACTACCTATTACAGATATCACTTCTTCTACATTCTGTACCCTGTTGGTGCCTATAGCGAATACTTGCTCATCCAGGCCGCCCATGAAATCGCAAAGAAGGATCCAGCGCAAGAGCAGCTCGCAACCGCTCTCAATATCTTCACCTGGATCTGGCCACCTGGCTTCTTCGTTATGTACACACACATGCAGGGGCAGCGCCGCAAGTTCATTCTGAGCGGGAAGCTGGATGAGAAGGAGGCAAGGGAAGGTGCTGCCGCGGAGAAGAAGGAAAATTAATTGGAGCGAACTTCTGGCAGCTGAATTTCTGCTGTTTATTATTGCCTGGCTTTGGGATGAATTAAAGTGCAAATTTCGTGAGGATTTCGGGTGAGAAATTATGACGCCCCTCCGCCATGTCACGGTGCTGCTCCTCCTATCGTTGACAGCGCCAGCGTCCAATGCGAGAGTCGCGGACGGGGTTTCGGTGAGTAACTATTAGCCATGATTGGCTGACACTGGTGACAGATGGTGCTGTTTGGCGACTCGACGACTTCGTGGCAGCCCACGGCCTGGATTCTTGCTGGAGACAAGTGGGCCGCTTCCGAGCACTTTGTCTGGGTTCCCTGACACGGGCGCTCCCCGCCATATCTGAATCGCAGCAAATCGAACGGACACCTTGAATTCAACGAGTTCGCGCAAATGCAGTTCAGTGGAAGTCTCGAAATCGATGCTGCCTCCGCTGCAAACGAGCCGCGCGCGCACGTGGCTGCCGTGCTGCAGCGACCGTCGCGCCTCATTGTGCGTAACGTCCGTTGCATCCCAACGATTTCCAACATTGATGTCGTTCCAGGGAACAAGCAAGTGGGATTTCTCTGTCTGGGACAAACTTGTGGTGTCGGTGGCTGAGGGCGATGGATGGAGGTTAGCACTACAGTTCCCTCCTGCCATGTCCTCATCACCACCAATAGTTACAGCATCAATCTCCACACGCGAGACTACCCTACCATTAAATTCCGCGGCAAATTCACAACCAAGCGAAACGGTCCCAGCATCCACGCATTCCACTTCAAGGATCTCATACCAACATTTAGGGGGAAACCCATGGACAAGAGTGTGTACACACTTACCCCGGCAAATCTGGATACAATAAGTTTCGTCGCTAGTAGTATGTTTGGTCAGCAGCTGGGCACCTTCCGCGTCACCTTGGACAGCGTATCCCTCGCGCGAAGCGACCGACTAGCGCTGTTTGGCGCGGGTGCCAGTTGGAGACCCGGGTCTTGGCGCGTAGTAGACGACAGAGTCCAGGTTGGGCGTTCAGTGGGAGAAATTGGGTTTGTGGAGAAGGGGCGTGTGTTGAAGTTTACAGGGGTTTTGAAGTTCCGAGAAAATGATGGGAACCCGTCAGAGAAACGTGCGTATGCGTCCATTGTTTCAGATCGACGGCTGTCACCGCAGGTACCTAATCTGTCCCTTGTTTCCCGCCACTGTCTAATCCCTGCCTCGTTCCTCAAGAAATCCGCGTCTGCACCCTTATGGAACTTAAGCGCATACAGTCAAATCACGGTTTCAATCGCGAAAGGCGATGGAAAATGGTGACACGATCTGCTTTCTATTTACCTTTCAAGCACTGCTGACCCATATGGCAGGTACTCTCTAAATCTCCTAACAACAACAGACCCCACAACACAACACCGCTTTCACTTTCAGACAAAAGATGGCTCGGCATCTACTCACACTGTCCAGTTTTCTGATCTTGTCCCAACACGACAAGGTAAACGTGTATCAAACGTACATTCGTTTGACCCCACGACTGTGGCCGCTATCTCTTTGAAGTGCTCCTCGCTGTTTGGAAAACATAATGGTGCCTTTGCACTACTTGTGAGCGGGATTATTGTCGGCATTGACCTTGATCTGTCGGAGATGGATAGCTTGGCTTGGGTACATAATGAGCTGTAACCATACCCAACACTTAAGATTCTTTACTGATAATGTGAATATAAATCAAACAACCTCTTCTGGATCAGATTGTGCCTGCTTATTCTTTCAAAGCTTATCTTATAATGAGAGCTTAACCTCCTCTACTTTGTTTGCGAAGTCTCAACCGTGTTTGAATCAAAAAACTGCACTGCCACTTCAAATTTTGGGCCATTACCAGAATGTGTTGGTTTTATCTTTGTGTCATCTTATTGACGTAAGAATCATCCACTCTAAACTCCTGTTACAAGCCTCATCTTTCCTAAAAAACTAAAAAATTTAGGAGTCCAGCAAAATACAAATTGTAATACAGTCATGACACTCTGTGCTAAGAGAGTGCAATGGCAAGCCATATTTTTCCATATTAGCACACATTCGACCAGGTGTCTAACTTATTTCCTTCTTAGGATTTTGGAATCACAAGTGGAGGCCCTTTTCGCAGATACATTAAAAAGCGTGATATTTTGCGAACTCGATGATAAATCCTTGCAGACGCATACGCAATGAACACGAGTGACACGAAAAATAGGAATCCCGCAGCTGTCGCAGTTACTCTGGTGCTGAAGGTGAGGTCGGTCCAACGTATGGAGCATACGAGACCCGTCGTGCTCATCACATCTATATTTTTCGGGGGTTCTAATGATGAATGGGACAGCCCTGACTAAACTTGAGAGAAAAACAGAAATTACATGATCATACCGAAAGAAGGATACTGACAGCTTTTCTCGTATAATAATAAGGTAACGGAAGAGTGGAAGGCCCGCGCACAACAAAGGGGATGCGCAGGTGCATATACGAGTTACAGCCGACTGATGTTGGCTCTGCAGTCAATTGTGATCGAAAGAATCACGTTTAAGGTGTGTAAGGGCATTGACAGGACACGTTGATGGGGTCCGTCAGACAGAGTGCCATCAGGAGAAACGAGCTTGGAGGAAGCGTCAGAGTTCGAGATACGTTAAGCAACACGGCACTGAGGTTGAGAAACAAAGCTGGTACGCAGACGAAGGCGAACACGATTGAATGGAAGCAGTGTGTCTCTGCGACCATTGTTTCGTGTAGACTTAATTTGGGAGTGACCGTGGGATTATCTCATGTGTATAGGTACAGTTAATCGAAGACACAGTTAATCGAAGACTCTTGAATATGTGCCGGTGCGTCTTGCTTGGTGCCACAAGAAAAAATGAGCACGGCACCTCAGCAGCAGCAGCAACTTCTGGCGACGGCTCCCCTTCCACTGGAGAACTTTGTCAATGGAGCGCATGTGGCCACGGCAGACTGGGTATTTATGGACGGGTCCACACTCGCCGGGATTGGCTTCATAACTTGAAACAGGACGCGGAACAGATTGAAGACGCAGACAAGTTCGTGGCTGTCACGGCGCCCTTTTCTGGAGACACGATCGGATTCTGTCCAGTTTCAAAGGAAAGAGACGTGGACATCGCCGTCAAGGCTGCCGCGGATGCATTCGAGACTTGGGGGTGAGGCTCACCGCTTGTTGCACCTCTCATTCACACTATGCCAAACTACGTAATATAGGACAAGGACCATGAAGGACCGCGCCCAAATCATGATTCGCTTCCACGGCCTCATAGTCACGCACCGCGATGAACTCGCCAGTCTCATCGTCCTCGAACACGGAAAGGTAATTCTCTCAATTACTGAACGTATGCTTTGAAACGCATCTTCGAATATTCCAGACAAAAACGGAAGCTCTGGCGGAAGTCGACAAGGGCCTCGAAACCATCGAATATGCCATTTCGCTTCCTCAGCTCACGCAGGGCAAGATTGCTGAAGTTTCACGCGGAATCACCTGCCAAGACAGTCGTAGGCCTCTAGGTGTCGTCGTGTCTATCGTTCCTTTCAACTTTCCGTTCATGGTGGGTTACTTTGATTCACTGCATTCTAAGCTGTTAATGCGTCGAGTGACAGGTACCAATGTGGACGTTGCCAATCGTGGTGGGATTAGGAAACACGCTTATTGTGAAACCGAGTGAAAAAGTGCCCCTGACCATGAACCGTGTGGCTTCGTTGTTCCGGGGTTTGTGCCTCTCTGCCGCGTCCCTCACCCCATATACTCAACCATCAGTATGCACAAATAGACGCTGGTTTCCCACCGGGTGTCATCAACATCGTCCACGGAGCAGCCGGAACTGCCCGCCTCCTCGCGTCCCACCCCACCGTCGCAGCAGTCACCTTTGTCGGCACATCCCACGTCGCTGAACTTATCCACAAGCAAGGCCGCGCCCTCAATAAGCGCGTTCTGGCGCTAGGTGGCGCCAAGAACCATCTCGTAGCTAGTCCGGACTGTAAGCGCGACATGACGGCGCAGGACGTGGTTAACAGTTTCACGGGATGCACGGGACAGCGCTGCATGGCTGCGAGTGTCTTGCTGACGATTGGACCGCAGCCCGATCTCATTGCGGAGATTGTGAAGCGAGCTAATGCGCTGGCGTTTAGTCAGGATGTTGGCTCTGGGCGCATGGGACCTGTTATTGATGCTGCGAGTGTGCAGCGTATCAACGCCTATGTGTCTGAAAGCGAGTTGCAAGGCGCCGAGATTTTGCTGGATGGGCGTCAGGCCGTACCGCCACCGGGAGGCGAGAACGGCTTCTGGGTGGCTCCCTCTGTCGTTTTGCACAAAAAGAACAGCGACAAAATGCTGAGGGAGGAAGTGTTTGGGCCTGTCTTGAGTATTTTGGAGGTAGCAACCAAAGAGGAGGCCATTGCGTTCGAGAACGCGAACCCGTATGGAAATGCGGCCTGCATTTACACCAACGACCCATGGTAAGCACGTGATTCCCTCCCCTTTATTTCTCGCCCTGAAGGTGTATGCAGGACGGCCGACTGGTTCACTCGTCACTTTTCTGCTGGTATGCTTGGAGTCAACATCGGCGTGCCAGTCCCACGGGAGCCCTTTTCATTTGGAGGCATCAACCGTTCAAGATTTGGAGACAGCGACATTACGGGGGAAGGCGCAATCCAGTTTTTCACCTGGAACAAGAAGGTGACGACCAAGTGGGCTGTCCCTGTTGAAAGCAACTGGATGAGCTGAGTCATATGGTTTTTATTTACACATCGCTTGGTCTTTGTTACTCATGTTTTTCAAAAATAAATTGATAAACTCAAATCCACTTTTAATCACGATTTCACTCCTCCACTGGCTTGTATTCCGTCTCTGTCGTAGTGCTGGCCAATTTCATTGCAGAGTTGATTTGGAGTGGGCGCCACAGCAGTTTGAAGTGGGCTGAAGAGCGACTGTGAGTTGTAATCTGATTTCAAGCTTATTTTTAATATCATTGATGTGATAGTCCATGAAGTACTCCTCTTGAAGCTATGGTACGGGGATTATAATGTTAACTTGGAGAACCAGATTTGCTTGAAGTTAACTGTACATTCTAATTACAAACAGCAACAGCAGCCAAAAGACCTTTTTCTTGATCTAATGACAGCTGCCTTATCTGCAGCTTCGTGATTGTCCCTTGCTTCTTTCCTTTACCTTTTCTATCAACCCAGACAAATTCACACTCCCGGTCACAAAAAGAAACGCTGAAGGAGGGAACACAACCCAGGAAAGCCTTCAACTAAACTTGCATGCATTCAAAAGGGTCCTGGATGTGACAATGGCAACAGTGATTCCTATCATGTCACTCTCTCTGGCTACACCCCTCCGAAACTAGCACCATCCATGATAATTTGCCACCAAGCTTTCTGCATCTGCAAGCATGTACAGTTGCATTCGCGATATCATCAGCCACTCTCTTGGCGTCATCCACAGCTTTGTCGGCCAACCGAAATAGATTTAGACAATGGATGAGGCAAAGTAGTAGTGTCTTCCAATTGGTTCTGGAAGGAAAGCCAAAGACATCCTTAGTACCTTTCTTGACAAGTTATGAAATGGTGCATTACATGAAATCAACCCTAAAAGCCCGATATATGTAGAAATAAAAAAAAAAAAGATCAAGAAGATGAAGTCCCATTCGCTGCACCACCCTGTGCCGTTTCGGACGCCGCAATGGCAGTGCATACCAAAACAGCTAGCAACAACACACCCATGATCCCCATCAACACCATCGCCAACACAGGAGCGGGAATAGGCAGAAACTCGGGCACGGCACGGAATGCTGGAGACACATAGCCCTCATTCATATACTTGGTAATGTGAAATCCCTTTCGCCCCAACGCTCGCCCACTCGTACCAGAAACTTCGAGTTCCTCCTCTTCCTCTTCATTGTACGCACCAGCATCAGCAAACGTGCTGTAGCTATGGATCGTGGATGGTTGAAGCGCAATAGTCTCTTCGACCGCGTCATTGAAACCTCGGTCCAGAATCACCAACGGTAAGATGTCTGCCGGTCGCTCATCGTCTGCTCCTCGAAGGGGACTGCGGGAAATAGATCGTGGATTTCCGCTTTTTCCGCTCGCCCGTCCCCGCCCCTTCATGCGCTCGTTATATTCGCGTTCCGGGTCCTGGATTTCGGATCCACACACATGAGAAATCTCGAGACTGTGCAAGATGTTGAACCCAACAACAACTCACCGGCACATCAAACTCCAGCCAAAACTCACTCGCAGTTTTGCCCTCCTCTTCGTTTTCCGCCTCCTCCAGCGCCTGCGCCTCCGTCCTCAACAAGCTGCCTCTCAACAGCGAACCCGCGACATGCGCCGGGGACAACATCGGACTCAGTGCAGTCCTAGGGCTCAGCAGCCCACTGCCGCCCCCAGCCTCCTCCTCTGTTCCATCCGTCCAATCCACCTTGACGACCAGCGGGTTTCCCGCAGTGACGCGAGAACCCATCCGACCCATCACCTTAGTCACCGCGCGACCCAGAAATTCGACGGCGCTGCCGCCCACGTCGTCTATGCTGTTGAGGTGCGAGTGGATGCGAGTGGATTCTTTGTGCACATCCAGGAGGATTTTCCGTTGCTTTTCAGAAATGGCTGTGGGTAACCGCGATCAATGCTAGGTGACCATACAAAGAGGAAGACCAGCTTACTTCGATGCTCGTTATACTCTTTCCTAAAATTTAAACACCGCAAGTACACCAAGAAAGGGATGATAAAGTTGGCCGGTCCTGCCAGCAGAATACTGCACCAGTTCTGGATGGTGCCAAGTAAGGGACCCGTCAGGAGCGGAATTGCAAGAAACCACGGCAACACATAACACAGAAACTGAACTCCCGGCCGAAACCACCGACTTTTGCTCTCAAAATTTTGCACAATGTTAGTTTCGCTGACTATGCAGCCAAAGGGAATGCTGGGCCAGAGCATGCTGAAGTTGAAGATGTAACAAAAGACTTTGTTGGCGACAAGGTGGAGCCGCGTGTTGGATTGATTCGTCAAAATGGTGAGTAGGTTCACGGAGTTGTCAGTAAGAGACTTGATCCCAAGCCCATCAAAGCCATATGCAGGCATGAGTCCAACAATTCCAAAAATGACGATCGCCATTGCCATGGTAATCCAGATGGTGCGTTGTGTGTTGATACTTTTCCTCTGAACGACAATCATGTTATGAAGGCGAATTCGCGCCAACGTAGTCGCAGCAGGCTCACCTTCAAATTTACCCATGAAGGTGCAAACATGGCGCAGGAAAAGTTGAGAATAACGGGCCCAATCAGGACTCCAAAAGCGGGCTCAAACTTGAGAAACGGCACACGCTTCTTTTGAAAGTCAAACAAACTCTCGGTAAACCAGTCAGCCACCACAAGCAGCGTGACACAAAAAGCCACCACCTGCACAGAAATGTTGTCGTCCATTTTGGAGCGCGCGAGTGGGATGCACATTACAAGCGTGGCAAGGAACCCGAGCGTAAACAGCATTGAGTTAGGAAACAAGCCACCAGAAGAATTATCAATGCATCGCCACTGGAATGTCTGCGTAAGACCGCATGAATGCTTGAATATATCGACAAAGATCCCGTCGACAGCCTGCCGCATATAGAAGTCAGTGGCAAGTCAAACCGGAACACACTCTGACAATAGCTCACTTGCGAGACAAGGACCACACTCTGAATAGCTTGCGATTGAATGGCGCCATATAGAATGACCTGCGCCAGAATGTGTCCCCATGCAGGAAAGTAAAAGTTTCTGATACGGGTTGTCAGGGGCAGTTCCCTCCAGCGCATACAACGAAACCGGATCAACGCACATGAGAGTAGCGAACTCGACAGTTCCCTGAAAGTGCTTGTTGCCAGGAATAGCCTGCATCGCCTCGACGATGAAGAGCACTGCGAAGGCAGAGACGACGGCAAACAGCAAAAACAGGACGAACGGAATGAGCACGCCGAGGGTCTGAAACACGGTGGCGGTGTATGGGATGGCGGGCCCGGACATGGAGTTGAACAGGAGGCACACGCCGCCCCAGAGGCCCACGGTCTTGATGCGCTCTAACTGTGGAATGTCCGTTTATCCGCGGTGCCGACGCATGCGCGGCAGAGGCTCACCCGCTTCAGGGTGTGGCTGTGCGACATGGCGGCCGTGCCAGAGAAGGGTTCGATCGCGTGTGTTCA